>JAQIVF010002157.1:0-11705 GCA_034698365.1 Steganacarus magnus | reverse complement strand
TTGGTATATCGTGTTATATGTTCACTTTCGCAAATTATAAAGTGTTCGAATTTTATGCAACTTTTATTCTGTTTATCTTTTTGATTATGGGATTTTTGAGAAATTAAGAAACTCATGAATACGTCACTTATTAAATTGTATTAAATTAGAGACGCCAACCCACCTCTCGTTCCCTTTTGAAACAATTATTGCTTAAACTTTAATCAAACATATGGCAAAATTAAAACTAATGGTTCCAATCAATTACACTAACGAGACCTATACTTGATATATCTTACAATAAAACAAACTTTTACTATTTGTAATTCATAATGTAATAAATCTTTTAATATTTAAGAAAGACAAAAACAAAGCTATTGACATTTTAATACTAATTACTAAAATAACTATTTATGTATAATAATAATAATAATAAAAGTCATAGTAAACATAATCATTGTTTATATTAGTTTATAATGGCATCCATATAATCATGAAATTCACTGCAGTAACAGTATAAATACCATAGTATTTGAAAATGTAATTATAGAATGAATATTTGCGCGAAAGTATTTTACATTATCGCGCGTTCAACTAAATTTGATTAACGGGTAATCATCATGACATTAAAAATAATTGTTCGAGTGATTATTAATATTATAATTATAGCATTTATAACCTATTTTTATAATAATTAATTTTAAAATAGCAATCCATTTGATGATTCATTAATTTTTAATGCTAAATAAGTTACTTTATTATTATAGATTGAAAATGATAGCATTTGCTACTATTTTATTTCATTAATTAGAAGCATATAATTGCAATTTATACACGAATTGGATGATTAGGAGCCGTTTTATGCATGTTTTATGCATGTTTTTTTTCTTGCTATTTTTAACATTAAACGCTATAATATAATTTTTTGATAGCAAATTTATAAGTTATATATCTCATAGAAAGCCAAAAATATATTAAAATTTTCAATAAAAATTTTTTTTATCAAAATAATAATTTTTTCATTAATTATTTTAA
Organism: Steganacarus magnus; assembly: GCA_034698365.1. Classification (NCBI taxonomy): domain Eukaryota; kingdom Metazoa; phylum Arthropoda; class Arachnida; order Sarcoptiformes; family Steganacaridae; genus Steganacarus; species Steganacarus magnus. Next base: position 10,691 of record JAQIVF010002157.1, on the reverse strand, counting down.
ATAAGAAATGCTATTTTTACTGCTATTTATATAGGATTATTTTTGATATTTTTATTAGATCTCTATTTATTATTGCTTATATGCTGAATATAAACTCAAGTCTAGTCTCGAGCTCCAAAATTATCGATGATATGTTGTGTTACTTTTAAACTTATATGCAATACTTCTAAGTAATTGCAGACTTTTATCACGAAATATCGAACGTTCTAAAATAAATTAAGCATTTGTGTGACCTTAAGATAATTCAGTAATTAAACAAAATTTATTAGAAAACACTTGACGGTTGCTATAAGAGATAAAAATAAAATAAGTTTAAAGAATCGACATAACTTTAAAATAAAATTTAAGTTTTGTAAACATTTATAAATTAAACTAAAGACAAAGTAAACATTTATAAACTTATTTTTATTAAAATAAAAGCAATGTGTTTGAAATACTTCAAAGAGTGTTATAATAAAATAGTTCGCAAATGTTTTAATAAACGCGAGAATATTGGTCTAAAAAGCAGCCTAAAAATGAAGGTTTTCAGGTTATTTGGATTTAATGAAATTAATAACAGGATAAACAACACACAATCGATAAGTGATGAAGAAAACACAGTGCAATTGAATTTGTTGGACGTGTTTATTAAAAATTCGCATATAATTCCTGCAAATTCAACGTTTGAGTATTTGAGTGGTAATAGAGATAAAATAGTTATACAAAAGGCAGTGATTATTACTGTATTAATCGGATTAATTTCAATGAAGTATTTATTAGCGGTTATATTTCATCAAAATAATAGTTTCGTCAAACAATGTTGCGCTGACTTTTCTCTCGTATTTGGCGAATCAAAACTTATTAACGCAATCATAGCATTAGTAATGTCATTGTCGTTGCAGATATATATCCAGTGTTTATTTTTTGACTCGAGATTATTATCGAAAAATATATTAATCAGAGAAGTGTTTCGTGAAATTAAAACTTTAAGATCCAACCAATTATTAAACGAAAACTATGTGAAAACATTTTCTAGAATTCGCGTAATAGTGATGACACTCATAAAAGCCATGCATTACACAATATTAGCGATTTTTGTTTTCGTGGACTTATATGTTTGGATTTTGTCGCTTATAATGCGTTCAAATGATTACTATTATGTGATTATTATGTTATCTTTTATTTTCGATTGTATTGCAATGAATTACACATTGCGTTCACTATTTTCCGCATTTTTCGTCGTATACATTATCTGCATATATTTAACCCTCAAATTTCGTCAATTAAACGAAAATTTTCGCAAAGCATTAAATAGTTTTGGTAAAAATAATTTTCTTAAAAAAATCTAATGTTCATAACTTTATACTTTTTTTGCAGATAAAGAAATCGGAATAATAATGATAAATAAAACTCTTCACAAACACATGCACAACACGTTAGCGTGTGTTTCGTATAATAAATTAGTTCGATTCAAATTTCTTCTCTACTATTACTGGACGATTTGTTTTATTAATATTCTATTAATTATGCTCATTCACTACACTAGTATTCATTTAATCTTTTACATCATTTTAGTCATTATAACAATATTTGCGATTATTTGTGTATTGATTTTAAGCATTTATTTCTCTTCACTGTCATATCACGCACATTCTTCATACGCAATGTTTAACTCAATAATTGCCAGATATTTAGTCAAACATAATCTTAAATTAAAACTAAAAGTTTGTGAATGTATCGAACGACTGTCTGGACCTAAAATCGCTATAACGTGTTACGGTTTCTTCACTTTCGTAAACTACGAAGTTTTCGAATTTTATGCTAAATTTATTCTATTTTTGTTATTAATTATGGGTTTTTTGAGAAATCATTAAAAACAATGTCAACAAAACAAGCATACGCTGTATACCTAATTAATAACTTAATGTAATAAATCTAGTGTTGTTTTACTTCTTTCAAGTAAAAGAAAAAGTAGAAAAATATTTAACTCAAGAAATAGAAAAATACAAGTAAAAGGAAATTAAATTTTAAAAGAAAAAGAAAAATACAAGTAAAATTGAAAATAAAAGAAAGAGAAAAAGAAATATACAAGTATAATTACAAATAAAGTAAAAGTAAAATAACTTCAGTAAATTTCAAATAAAATATTAGATTAAAAATAGTAATTAATAATTAAATTGCAATTTTCATATTACTTCACATAATATCTTATTTTTATTTAATATATTGAAGTAGTAAATCATTTCGGTTCTATTTATAAACTGCTGCAGTTTAATAAAAGAAGAAAAAGAAAAAGAGAAAGTTAAAGTTAAAGAATAAGTAAAATTCAAAATTTGCACAGAAAAAAGTAAAATATAATTAATATTAAAATTATCGTAATAAGAAAAAGTAAAATACAAGTAAATAAAATAAAAAGTAATTAAAGATTTTGTTATATTTTAACATTTTTGTAATACAATTATTTTATTAATTAGTATGAAAATTGGTGGTTTGTTTGGCAGTTTAAAGAAATTCGGTTTTTAAAGGATTAAAAAAATTACTCACCAGCGATGACAGCTATATTTAAAAGTGAGCTAATTTTATGATAACTTGTTATATTTCAGTTTAGTACCAGTCTGTTAGCGACAGACGCAACAAATTATTGATTTCGAAATATAGTAACTATGGTTTAACAAAAGTATCTAAAATAGTTGCAAGTATTTACAACAAATTATTTATTTAGATAAAGTTTAACTTACTTTTAAGACAGTAGAAGATTTAATCGCAATTAAATCGATAGCTTTCGAAACAGCTCTCTGTTTCATTATCAATCGAATGATTGTCTGCTAAGTTATGCGCAAGTATAATATATAAAATGTTTGTGCAATTAATTAGAGGATGCGATCACATAACACAAATTATGTTGAAATTTTAAACTAAAAGATTATTATGAGCACAAAAATTAAATTATTATTAAACTTTATTTAAACTAATTGAAGACAGTTTCCTGTAAATATGGATATATTTAATAAAATTATTTATTATTTTACAGTTAATTTTTTTACAGCACAAGAATCATTGACTCAAGTATGAATCATAAAAGAGAATTAAATGTTAAACTAATGAAGTTTTTATTATTGTGTGGTGCGTGCTATCAAATAATATGGTATACAATGCAATACACGCAATACAAAACTTCAATCAGTATAACAGTGAGTAAAATGGAAAATTACCCAATACATTCGATGAGTATGTGTGCAAAGTTTTAGAATTAGAATTAGTTAATGTTAATTTGTCAATGCATCGATTAGTAATGACTAAGCATTTTGTTTTATCAATATTAATGCATGCGTTAATGTATTTCTTAAAATAGAAAATAAATGTATTCTAAAGAAAAAATTTAATAAAAAGTAGTGAATTTTAGTGTACAATAAATTGATTGAGTAAAGGAACGAGAAAACGATTAGCAAAATTAAAAATTTTCTAAGACTCGTATTTTATAGAGAAGTTTTCCTATATTCAAGTGAGACGTGAGAAACATAGTCTAATAACTTAAGTAAAATGATTTACTTCAATAGCTTCAACATCTTTGTTCAACAAAGAGCTTATTTTATTTTTTTCCGTTTTAAATCCATCAGTAAATGAAATGAAACCGACACACTCTCATAGAATAACTCAATATAGTTATAAATTGTGAAGAATTTACTTACAGAACAAAGTCTGACTATTTTTACTTTTAAAATATGGATGAAAATATATATTATTAAATTTGATTATTTTCAGTCTGTCTTCACTCTATAACTTCGTTCGCTCTTATCTTGTTTTAATTTTTTAATTATTTAAAAATTCTCATTAATTATCCAATAATAAGAGAAACTATTGTTTCGTAGCGAAAAATATTATTTTTATTACTCAAAGCTAAGATAAAATAAGAGCGAATAAATAGTGATAAAAACTTTGCCGAAACTCTTATACACATAGATGGCACTGGTGTTGATGTTATTATGTTATTGCGAGTGTGTCGTCACTGACAACTGAAACGATTCAATGCTTAACAGTAAACAAAGAAAACGTCAACACGTGTCATACCAATAGTTATGCATTGTTTGTGTTTATTTTAATTGCAGTATTAAATTCAATGATGTCTTCAATAGTGAGACAGTATAGTAGAGATAGTTTTGACAAATTTGGTGATGACTTGTGTGAAGTGATATTAACTTATTTACCATTAAGTGATTGTTTTCGTTTGCAATGCGTTTGCAGTCAATTCAATGCATTATTTAATAATTCAATATTTAGCAAACAAACTAAACTTATATTAACCACTCGTTTTGCTAGTTTTGATAAAAATTCAGTAATAAAGGAATTAATTGATGATGAAGTGAGTAATTATATGAAATTTATAAATAATCGTTCACTCGATTATGTGTTGCATAAGTGTGCGAACATTAATGACATCACTTGTGACGGCAGCGATGGCTTAATGATAAACGATCACGTAATTAATGCAATCAGTAATACTGGCATACAATTAAAGCATTTAAGATTTATTAATATATGTAACGACATTTCACAAGAAAGTTTGCAACAATTGGGCGAAAGATGTCTGAAAAATGTGGAAACACTTACGCATAACCAAAATCATACAACAGATATAATATCAGTGTTACTGCCATTCACTGCCAAACTTAAATCAATTAATTATCGGGGTTTTGATATTTTATTTCAGGAATATAACCGCCAAAATAATCACCAATTATTCAGTAATATTGAATCAGTGAAGAACTATATGCCCATTAATACTGGTTTTGTGGCATTTGCTGATTATTTTGCGCATCGATTGAAATCATTTCACGTTATTATTCATCACAGACTAAACATAGAGTTACTCAAACAATTGGCGTGTTTTTATAATCTCGAAGAATTTTATTGCAATTTTCTATCGAGCGATGGCCTGAACTATACTGAATTATTGAAACACATTGGTTTAAAATGTACGAAATTGAAAGTATTAAGCGTTGAAAATTTTGATGAACCGCTATTCGAGTTAATTGGTTTCGCATTCAAATCACTTGCAAAGTTAATCATTAATTATTGTCTTCTTCGCGAAAATATTGGTTTTCTGAAAAATTGTGTTCAGTTAACGCACTTAAAGTTTACACAAAAGATGTTTTACGAAAGCGAGTTCTCCGATATTCACACAGTTTTACCGCAAATAATTTCTATTCATTTGATTAGTAGAGATATTTTAGAGACAGACACAGAAAATGCGTTCAAACTGATGCAACATTTGGCGAAATTAACAAATTTACGTGATTTGAGTATTGGTTGCATGTATTGCGACCGTTCATTGACCGCCGATAATGTGATAGCATTTATTGAAAAGTGTGTCAGTATTCGTAGAATGCGTATTAATCATACTATTACTTCTGAATGGTCAACAATTGATAAAAATAAAATATTAGAATATATTGTAAATACTGATCGAAAAATCGATGTTTTCTTTAAATAAACAAATATAAAATTTGTGTTTTGTTATAAAATGAAAACTTATTATACGTTAGTGTAAGTGTGTGTGTAATAAAATACGAAGAGGTTTCATAAATCATGAAACTGTGCTGCAGTATTAAAAGAGATTGGTCTCAAATGTACGAAATTTAAAGTATTGGCAATTTTTAATTTAAATCAATCATTTTATGAGATATTTGATGACGCATTCAACTCAATTGAAAAGTTGGTTATTAACGATAGTTTATGCGAAAATTTTGCGTTATTGAAGAACTGTGTTTCAGTTAAAGCATTTAGAGATTACGCGAATGAAGTGCGTTCAGAGACATTCACTTATATTTTACTGCATTTGAGTTCAATTCATATATATATATATATATATATATATATGTTAGTAAAAAATGGCAAAATTTTGAAAAATGCGTACAAATTGATGCAACATTTGGCTCAATTAACAAATTTATGCAATGTTCACATTAACATGACTTACGGACTGAAAAAAAAATAATGTGATTGGATTTTATTGATAAATACGAAAGTATTCGCCAAATCACTATTTATTCTCAATATTCATCACATTAACACTAATCGATAAATTGAAGTTATCTTCAAATAATATATATTTTAAATAATCATTTTTAATTAATAATCAATTTATTTTTGCACACCATTTTTATATTCTAAGTATACTTAAAATTTATTATTTTTTTTACTAAAGCACTCACAGATTGAATACCTTTTTACTGAAGCGATAAAAATGAAATATAGTATAAGTTATGTATGTATTATTGCATTTAATTTTAAGTGTAACTAATTTTTAATAAACTAAAAATATTTTAAGAATTATTTGAAACCGAGAAAAAATATTTAAAAATAATAGCGAATAAATAAGTGATAAAAAAGACTTTAAACTTTGTGCGAAACTCTTACCAACAATAGATGTTACAAGTATTGGTTTTATCTAGTGTTGTTCAATTTCATTTTTTAAATTTCGCTTGTCTTTTGCTTTCGCTTTTATAGTATAATTTCATTTCGCTTGTATTTCGCTTTCGCTTTTTATTCGATTTTTAATTTGACTTTTGCTTTATCTTTCGCTTTTTGATTTCGCTTTTACTGTGTTTTTCATAAAAGTTAAAGTTAAAAGCGAAAGATAAAGCGAAATTTAAAGTAACTTCAATTTCGCTTGTATTTCGCTTGGCATTTCAAGAAAATTTTAATTTCGCTTGTATTTCTCTTTAGCTTTTCACTTAAATTTTAATTTAAATTGTCTTTCGCTTAAGCTTAAGTTAAAGTTAAAGTCAAAAAATATTTTAACTTTCGCATTCGCTTTCAAAAAGCTAAACAACACTAGTTTTATCTTATGTTGACGTTATGTGTGTGACGTCAATGACAACTAATACTAGACTAGAGATGAGAAAATTAACTTTTAACTTTTAACCGGTTAAGGTTAACCCGAGTTAAAATTGACGGATAGGTTAAAATTTTAAATAGAGTTAAGGTTAGAAGTTAAAGCTTTTCTAACCGGTTAAAGTTAAAATATTCCCAATAGTTAACCGGTTAACTTTTCTAAATTAAAATATGTCTAATTCAATACTATTTAATGAAAATTTCAATTGTATTTTACTTTTTCTTCTGAAGAAAATTTCAATTTCGATTGTATTTTACTTCTGTCCTTGAAAGCGATATCAATTTTACGTTTCTTTTACTTTTACTTTAAGTAAAACTAAAATTGATTTTCGCTATTTTACTTTTACATTTTAATTTAGCTTTTCATGTTATTTTTCAATAATCTAATTTACTTTTACTTATATCCTTTCGTTTCAATTTTTCTTTTTCTAATTTACGTTTTATTTAAATTCTATTGTAGTTTACTTTTTCTTTGTAATATATAATTTCAATTGTATTTTACTATTTCTTTTAAGTATTATTTTAATTTCGATTTTATTTTACTTTCGCTTTTTTCTAAGCAAAAGTAAAAGTAAAAATACTTTTTGCTTCTTCTTTTGCTTAGAAAAAAGCGAAAAAACTCAACTACTATAAAGATTATATCTACAATTGGAGGTTTGAATTATTGCGTTCATAGAATAGTAAAAATTTAGCATAAAATTGAAAAACTCTATCAATTAATTATCGGGGATTTGATATTTTATTTCAAGATTATTACCGCCAAAATAATCACCAATTATTCAGTAATATTGAATCAGTGAAGAACTATATGCCCAGTAATGATAGCTTTGTAACATTTGCTCAGTATTTTGCGCATCGATTGAAGTCATTTTACGTTATTATTAATCACAGACTAAGCATAGAATTACTTAAACAATTGGCGTGTTTTGATAATCTGGAAGAATTTTATTGCAATTTTATATCAAGCGATGGCCTGAACTACACTGAAGTATTGAAACACATTGGTTTGAAATGTACGAAATTGAAAGTATTAAGCGTTGAAAATTTTGATGAACCGCTATTCGAGTTAATTGGTGTCGCATTCAAATCACTTGCAAAGTTAATCATTAATTATTGTCTGCGCGAAAATATTGGTTTACTGAAAAATTGTGTTGAGTTAACGCACTTAAAGTTTAAACAAAAGATGTTTTACGAAAGCGAGTTCTCCGATATTCACACAGTTTTACCGCAAATAATTTCCATTCATTTGATTAATAGAGATATTTTAGAAAATGCGTTCAAACTGATGCAACATTTAGCGAAATTAACAAATTTACGTGATTTGAGTATTGGTTGCATGTATTGCGACCGTTCATTGACCGCCGATAATGTGATAGCATTTATTGAAGTGTGTCAGTATTCGAAGAATGCGTATTAATCATACTATTACTTCTGAATGGTCAACAATTGATAAAAATAAAATATTAGAATATATTGTAAATACTGATCGAAAAATCGATGTTTTCTTTAAATAAACAAATATAAAATTTTGCGTTATTGAAAAACTGTGTTAAGTTAAAGCATTTAGAGATTACGCGAGTGAAGTGCGTTCAAACACATTCACTTAATATTTGAGTTCAATTCATAAGTTATATATATGTTAGTAAAAAATCGCAAAATTTTGAAAAATGCGTACAAATTAATGTAACATTTGGCTCAATTAACAAATTTATACAATGTTCACATTAACATGACTTACGGACTGAACAATAATGTGATTGGATTTTATTGATAATTACGAAAGTATTCGCCGAATCAGTATTTATTCTCAATATTCATCACTAACACTAATCGAAAAATTGAAGTTATCTTTTTAATTAATAATAACTTATTTTTACACACCATTTTTATATTCTAAGTATACTTAACTTAAAAATTATTATTTTTTTTACTAAAGCACTCACAGCTTGAATAGCGATTTTTATTGAAGCGATAAAAATGAAATATAGTGTATGTATGTATAATTGCATTTAATTATAAGTGTAACTAATTTTTAATAAACTAAAAATATTTTAAGAATTATATGAAACAGAGAAAAAATATTTAAAAATAATAGCGTATAAATACTGATAAAAAAGACTTATAAACTTTGTGCGAAACTCTTACCAAAAATAGATGTCAGTAGTATTGGTTTTATCTTATGTTGACGGTATGTGTGTGACGTCACTTACAACTAATACTAGACTATTATCAAAGAAAAAGTAAACAACTTTTTTGTTTAGCAGAAAACTCACTAAAAATAAAAAATTTGTAAAATTACTGCTAAATTAAATAAAAGTAAAAATATTGCTAAAATATGTCAAAATTTGCTAAGATTTAAGGTTATCGTTAATATTTTATAATTTCTAAGAAATTATATATAAAAGTAAGTCTTACCGTAGTGGTCCAGTGGTTCAAATTAGCAACTGCCTTAACAATTAGCAATATTAGAAATTCTAGGTTCAAACCCACCACCGATCTATCATTTTTTGCTTAATTTGAGAATTTTTATTAGCAAACTATCTGCTCAGTTTTGCTAAAAATCACAATTTTAGCAAACTGTGCTATGAAACTTTTTTGTAGAATTTTGTAAATTTATTTCCAAAATATTAAGTCAGAATAAATTTAAAATGTCAAGTTATTATTAGCAATTTTTTATTAAATAATACTAAAACGTATTATTTTTTTGCTGCACTATATTTAAAATAATATAATACTCTTTACAAATAAAAGTTTAAAAAATTGGAGAATTCTGACAATTGTGTACTTATTATTCAATTTATTACACCATATATTTATTATAAATGGTTGACAAGTATTTATTAATTTTTAATTAAAATAAGCATTAAAAAATATAGAGTTTCAAATCTTTCTGTTATTTAAAGTTAAACAAAAATTGCATTTTGATGTGAAGTGACGTTAGTTTTATCTAAAGTCATATTTGCATTTTAACTGCTAATATAGTGTTTCAAGTGTGAATATTTAGAAGAAAATATTAATTCCAGCTGTAATTTATTTGCGTAATTAATAAAACAAAATATTAATTTTTCTATTTTTATCTTCAATATAATGACGAATTTTGTCGACATCCAGATTTGACAAATAAGCGTTTATTTTGATTCTTCTAATACTCACACATTTGTCCATAAATGATAGTATAATATCGGCAGTACTTTCGTAATCACGACTAATAGAAATCTTCAAATTAAATAAATTCGATAATTTTGCCAAATGTTGCATAAATGTGGTCAAATTTTTTATGTCAATTAAATTACCAAAATGAATGCTAATTGTGTTTAATTGCGGTAAATATAAGTGAATATTTTTGAAATCACTTGAGTTACTCAAACTGTACAAAAATTGCAAATGCTTTAAATGCACGCAATTTTTCAATAATGCTATGTTTTCGAAAAACTTTGACTTGTTTTTAATAATCAAAGTTTCAAGTGATTTAAATCCATCGCTAAATGCTTCATAAAATGGTGCATCCAAAGCATCGATCAATAATACACGCAATTTCGTACATTTCAAACCAATCTGTTTTAATAGTTCAGTATACTTGTTGTCGCTTTTATATCTAAACTCGCAATAAAGATATTCTAATTTATCAAATTCTGCCAAATGTTTCAACAAATCGTCGTTTGCATTATAATAAATCTCAACACGCAATGACTTCAAGCGACGCTTAAAATAATCAGTAAATGTGATAAACTTTTCATCGCGTATTTTATAATACTTTATTGACTCAATATTATTAAATAATTGCTGTTTGTTTTGATGCAATAACTCGTCTAAAACAG
>JAQIVF010002156.1:0-11705 GCA_034698365.1 Steganacarus magnus | reverse complement strand
GAATAAATCAACTATTTTATAAATTATAAACTTTAATTTTTAAAAAATTATAAATAATTTTATTAAATTGATTACTATAATTTAAGAAAACTTCGATATAACAGTAATCTCTGTTTATTAATCAGGTTATAAATCGAAAAATAAAGTAACATCAATAATAATAATTATATTTAAAAATTTCATATAAATTTAAATTGTGTGCAATATTCAATCAATTTGTTGATATATATTTTGAATAACAATTTAAGATAAATTTTAAGATAACAATTATTTTTTATAATAGAAACTAAAATCTTTAGAATTATATATTTTATCTTATGTTCAAAATTTTAAATATATTTTATTTTACTTTCATTAATTAATGTACAAAACATAATTGAACAAAAGTAATATATAGAAAAATTCAGATCTTAACAAAAATAAAATGAGGGTAATTACTTCTGTAGCCTGATAATTAACATTATTATCGTATTTTTATATCTGTCAACAAATGTTAATATGAAATTATTTGTGAACATATTTAAAAATACATTAAAATTGTTTGATTTACATTTTATAATTTTATAATTAATAATTGTAAAAAAAATTATTTTCGTTTTTTTAAGTTAGTAGGATTATTTAAGAAACAAATAATAATTCATTTTAAATGTCATTTTTAAAATCAATTAAATAAAATAAATTCATAATAAAATACTATTTATTCTAAAACATTATTAAATAAATAATGTAAAAAGTAAAAGTTATTATTTATCAAATTTATCAAAATAATCTTTATAAAAATCTAATCTTGAGTTATATATTAACAAAAAAAATTGCTAAAATTAAGGATATAATTTTCATAATAAAAGCAATAAGAAAAGCCTTAGATGCTTTTTTCAATTAAACAAAATATTAGTAAAATCATGTATAATTTAAAAAGAATAAAAAATTCTTAAAGCTAAAAAATCAGTAACTGAAAATGTTCGATTATTTATTCAAATATTATTTTTTATTTTAATTTTTTTCATAGTTAAAAATTAAATTATATTTAAAATTGAAAATCATGAAATGACAATTCAATATATTTTTTGTATTTAAAACTATAAAAATTTAAAAATTTTATTATTTTACATTATTATTTCTTCTTTATGTTAACAAATATTAGTTATTTATCATAGAAAAGAATTTCAAAATCTAAACATAAAATATTTCTTGAATTTGATTTAAAAAACTAATGTTTAGAGACAGGACACTTTTGAAAAATCTTCCTTTTTACTGATTGCATTAATTAAGCAGAAATATATATATTTTCTTAATAACAAATTTAAATCGAAATGAACAAACTTTGTTAGTCCCATAAATCCTATTTTTACTCATTTTTAAACAAAAGCCACTTTTTAGCGGATTTTCCTATTTAAATTTTCAAAAAATAATCGTACATAATTAATGAGTTTTCTTCATATCTAAAATCTTCAGCTCTACAGCTGTATTATATTGATAACAGAAAGATTTAATATAAATTCCCACTGCATTGTTTTGTAAATTTTTTATAGAAAATTAATTCCAAAAATAAGTGTTTTTTATATTATATTTTCCGATTTTTAAGAAAGATTTTTATTCTTTTTTATTCAGACTTTACGCGCAATTAATTCCAATTAAATTTAAGTAAAAATCCTGTCAACGTAAGTGTTGATAAAATCTCTAAAAATTATGCATCGTTTATTTCTTCACAGTTGTATTTAGGTCAAGTGTTTTGTGAAAACCTAGTAAGCATGTGATCTAATCTAAACGATATAAAAACAAAAGGTAAAGTATTCTTTTTTCATTTAAATAATTATTATTTAAAAGGTTATTTTATAATAAACATGTCTTTCTCTGGTTTGTCAAATAAAGATTTATCAGTCAGTCTTCGTAAAAAAAGACTAGAATTAAGTAAATATTATTAATCGCTCTTTAAGTTAATTCTAGTTTAATTTTATTTAATTTAGGAAAAACGCTTAAAGATTTATGCAATGAAATAAAGAAGATAACTAAAATTAGTATTTCGACGCTCTCCTTATTTGAACGTTCCAAGTTAAATCAAAAAAGTTACGATAAATATCGACCACATCTTATTTGTTGGTTATCAAAAAATGGTGAACATGGTAAATTCTTCAAAAAAACTTCTTCAGAGATAAAGTTAAAAACAAAAAATAACAAACACACTTCGTTTGGTTCAACATTTAAACAATTACGACTAAACTTGAGTAAAATTAATTATTGTTTTTAAAAAATTTAACATTAAATCTATATATAGATTACACTCAAAAAAACATTTATAAAATGCTGGTTCCAATGTATTCGAAAATAAAATTCCATCCTAATACAATTTCATTGTTTGAAACAAATAAATTACCAAATAAGAAGTTTTTGGAATTACAAATTCCAATGGAACTGATGTACAAAAAATTGAAAAACGATTTAATAATAATAAAAGAGACACAAATAGAAGAAAGAGTTACTTTGCCATTTTCACCGTATTTTTCTCCACTATATTCTCCAAATGAATTTCGTGATTTTGAAATTACTAACAGCCCTGTTTACTTATCGAAAATCATATGCGACGAATATGACAAAATAATTTATTAACAAATATATAAAAAACATATTAAAATTTTTTATTTTAAATTATAACTTTACTATAAGCATCTGTAATAATTTTAACAATTATTTAACCAATAATATAAGTAAAAGCAATTTTAATTTAATAAGTTTTTCTGTAAAATGCTATGAACTCAATAACAAAAATTTATACATTTTATTGATAAATAAAATATTTTATTGATCTTAAAAAAACAAGAATGCAATTATAAAAATATTAAATTCAATTGTAAAAATATCAATTGATTTTTGCACACAAATTAAAAGAAATAGTCATAGTTATATTTATCACTCTTTTGTTTATAATTTATTATTGATTATAGTGTATAAATTTTCATTTTATGTAGAAATAACATACAACTTCAATATTTGATTGGTTTATATAATCTAAATAATTATCGGATAACATAAATATCGTTTGCTTCTTAAAAATATTTGTATTAATTTGTTTGTAAAGGCATTGTAAACGAAATCTATTACTTATTAATAAATAACTCAATATATCTTCAAATAATCACCAAATCTATCAAAACTACATCTGTTATACTTTACATAACGCATTTTACAGATTTTAAAGCACAATTATTTTAATAAATTATTGAAATAAAAAACATGTTTCTGCACACAACAAATAAATAAATATTGACTTGAAAATGTATTAAAAAATGTATATTTATTTTTATCTTTGAGCATTTCTTTTAACATTTATCTATATTTTATTTAAAACGAAAGTTTCATGTTTTTATTTTAAATCTTTCTAAAAAATTTTTTATTAAATTTAAAACTTTGACTAAAGTCCTCTTTTAGTTTTATTCATTTTTATCTTTCTTATAATATAGAGTGTTGAAGAAGCTTGACTTAATAAAATTGTGACTCCATACCCGATTCAGGGACTATAATCTAATTACAGAATATTAGATTTAAATTAAACTGATTGAGAGATAAGTGAGTTTCCATAAAAATCATTACATTCACATACATTCCTAATTTCTTTGTTTGCATATATTTACATCTGTAACATAAAATAGAATTCATATTTTATAGACATATTATAAAACTAAAGAAATTAGTAATTATTTCATTTGTCTTCGTTTACTAATAAACAAAAACTTAATTAAGAATTGTTATATGTAATGTTTTAGAAAATTTGTTGCATTTTCATTTTGGTTTTTTTTAGTATTTTTTATTAGAAAACAAAAAATTATAAAATTTTTATAGCTTCTGAAATTTTAAAAAGATAATTGTAATTATATTATATTTATATTATTTAGAACGAAATAAACTATTAAAATTAGTTTTTTATTTTATTATATTCCAAAGATTAAATATATATTAACATTTATTTGCTTAGAATTTATTAAAACTTGGTAATTTGTTAAGTTTAGGACAAAAAACAAAGTTCAAAAATTGCTGTTTTTTTTGCATATTTAGAAAACTATTTTTAAAAATAATAAATTTTTATAGCTAATGATAGACATTATTAACTTAATGTATATTTTAATTTTCGCTTAACGTAATAAATACAGTAATATTTATTATTTTTGGAGTAAACAAAAAACTAAAAATACAGCTTATATTAAATTAATTTAACCAATTTACCATAAGAAAATATTATAACGAAATATTTAAACGAAGTAATAATACTATAACACTGAAAGGTAATTTCGTATAATGAGAAAGAAAGAGATAGAGATTTCTAAATTATTTCATAAAATTTTAATTTTTTCGAATTTCAATTAAACCTATTTAAATATGGGATTAAGTTGTCTAAATTATTTTCGGGTTGATTCCTTCACAGAGCCGCTTGTCATAATATATTATTATTTTTGTATATTATTTAATCCTGAATGACTTTTAATATGCATTCTTAAGCTATTACTTAATTTGTAAGAAGCAATACATTCAGGCCAATAACAAAAAAATTTTCTTTTATCGCTGTGATTCATTTTATGATTTAATAATTGTCTTTTGGTGAAAAACCATTTTTCACAATTTTTGACAACACAATTATATTTTTTTTCACCTAAATGTATGCGCCTGTTATGTTCGTTCAAAGAATGTTTGCGAGAAGATTCATAATTGCATTTTTCACATTTAAATATTTTTTCTTTATTCTTTATTTTTTTGTGTCGAGTAAGTTGACATTTTGTTGCAAATTTTTTCTTACACTTATCACATTCATAATGTCTATTCATGCTATGCGATATCGATATATGTTCTTTAAGACTATGTTTTTTTTTAAAAGTTTTGTTACAATGCGGACAAATAAATGTTGCAACCTTATGACATTTAGAATGTTGAACTAATTCCGATTTAGTGACAAATTTTGATTCACAATCTGGATAATCACATAGATATGATTTTACTTTTAGGTGACGATTAACATGTGGAATGAAATGACTACTATATAATGTACTGAAATTACAATCTTTAAAATCACATTTATATTTATCTTGTGTTTTGTTTTCTCCAGTATGACGTTTTAAATGCCTTTTTAAACTATTCTTTAGTTTGAAGGAAGCATTACATTCAGGCCAAACACATAAAAAGTTTCTGTCAATGCTGTGAATACTTATCTTATGATAAGTTAATTCAGTTTTGCTGAAAAATTTTTTTTCACATTCCTTGACAACACATTGATAATTTTTTTCAAATAAATGTATGCGTCTGTTATGTGCATTCAATGAATCTTTGTGCGATGATTTAAAATCGCATTTTTCACATTTATATTTTTCATGTTTTTTATTAATTTTTTTGTGTCTAGTAAGTTCTTTTTTTGTTGAAAATTTTTTCTTACACTTATCACATTCAAAAAGTTTATTCATGCTATGCGATATCGATATATGTTCTTTAAGACTATGTTTTCTTTTAAAAGTTTTGTTGCAATGCGGACAATTAAATGTTGCATCCTTATGACATGTAGAATGTTGAACTAATTCCGATTTAGTGACAAATTTTGATTCACAATCTGGATAATCACATAGATATGATTTTACTTTTAGGTGACGTTCAACATGTGGAATGAAATGACTACTATATAAAGTTGTGAAATTACAATCTATAAATTGTCAATTATATTTATTTTGTTTTTTATTTTTTCCAGTATGTCTTTTTATATGCCTTTTTAAATTTATCTTTAGTTTGTAAGAAGCATTACATTCAGGCCATACACATAAAAAGTTTCGGTCAATGCTGTGAATCCTCATCTTATGATAAGTTAAATCTATTTTGTTGAAAATCGTTTTTCATATTCTTAGGCATCACATGGATAGGTGTTTGTTATGTTATGCATCATTCATAGAAAATATCTTCTATTTAATTTTTCTACTAGAATTTAATCTTTCATGTTGAGTAAGTTGATTTTTTGATGAAAATATTTTTTACACTTTTGTCTCAGACTGTTTTTTGAAATATTTTTATAATCTAATAAATTAATATTGTAAGTTGACAACTTAATAAAGGATCTCTCACACATAATGCAGATTCATTTCAGATTCATTTACATATATTTTTGAACAACCATTTTGTGAAACAAAATATGTAACTTTAAATTAATGTGAAGCTTTATTTAAAGACAGCTGACTAATTTCGTAGTAGTGTATTTAAAATCTTTTTAATGTAAAGATAATTATTTTCTTGAGGTAATTTAAACGTTTTGCAACTTCTTTTCTCAATTTCAAAACGCTTGAAGTTTTTCCAAATTACTTTTTTGATTATTTATTTGATTGATTTTTTAGCTAATTTAAAAAAATTGAGCTTAATGATTTGACACATTCCGTCTGTCCGTCCGTTTGTCTGTACGTAGCATTTTTATGTCCAAGATGTCTGTCACTTACAAGCTATATCTTTTTACTTTGAACATACATGAGACAACTTTATAGTCTGACTAGTTATTTCATTATAAAAATACTATGAGTAACAATGCGCTAAAGTAGCAATTTTTTAAAATTTATAATTTTCCTAACAATGTTTATGATAATGAGCTGTCTATGAATATGCTGTTCTTGTTTATTATTAATTATGAATTATTATTATAATTTATGAATTGTAAAATTGAGTGGAATAATTTAATTAAAATTAAAAAAATGAACAATTAAAACTATGAGAGAAATAATGATAATCTAAAACATCATTTATTGCCAATTCAAGATTAAAAATTCAAATTATTCACAAAAAGTCAAAAGTAATATATTGTAACTTTTTTGTTTGTAATCAAAACGTTTTTCTAAATAAACTTTTGAAAAATCCTTAAAATAATTCAATAAGTAATAAAAATAGCCAAATAGGAAAAAATTGCATAGAGAAAGTAAAATGAATTCTATAAAACCCTTAATAATGATAAGGTTAAATATTGCCCTCTGAGATATGTTCCCTATGAGACAATAAGGCTGAGTAAAAGAAAGTACACATACAATATAATAAAAAAAACATCATTGAAATGAATATTTAAAAAAGTTAAACTTACAATTTCTTAAAAATGGAGTGTTAATGTTCTGGTTGTTTCTATTGGCAATTATTCAATAGTTGTCTGCTTTAAATTTTCTGCAATTAATATTGTTTAATAATAAACAAAGTCTAGAAAAAGAAAACGAATATTTTAGAATAAAAATAATAATTTCTTTTATTTTGTTTTATATTATATCAAGAAAATTTAAAAAATAATATCTATTCCGGAATTTGTGATATTTAAAATTTCAATATTTGTTTTTGTTTAAGAGTAATCGAAAAATTTTCTAAAAAAATTATAAAAACTTTAGAATAAAAATTTCGATTAAATTTTTTATTTAGTTTTAAATGATAACAAGAATACAAATAATAATTAATCATGAATTTGCTTAAGTTTTCTATATTTAAATTGTTTAATAATAAACCATGATTGATAAAAATTACAATAAATTTTTTAATTACTTTTTATATCATATAAAGAAAAGTTGAAATCTCATCCTATCTGTTACTGAATTTATTTTCTTTTATATTTTCTATAAAAAACTAAGAATTAAAACCTTTGTTCACTTTGATAAACATTTGTATCTCAGAATATCTAATATCTGGTATTAAACTAATTTTGAAAGACTATAGATAGCAATTGTTGTAAAATTTTTCAATTTTTCATAAATATGCACAAGACTTAATTGGTTAATACGCATTATTATTTTTAGTTTTAATTTATCGTAGATGAAGTATTTTTTAATTTAGTAAAATTAACAAAATTTGGAACACCGTTTCAGGATATTTTTAAAAAACGATTTATAGCGGATTTTCGATTTTTTACACTTTAGAAAATATTATTGTTTAAATCCCTATAGAAATAAAAATTTCATAATTTAAGACAAAATATTTTTTAAATTTGATAATAGAATGATTACAAAGTTAATCAAAAAATTTAACTTATTTTTCAAATAATATTAGTTTTATAATAAAATAAATTATTTTAATAACCCTTTCAATGAAAACTTCATAATTAAATTCAAAAGTTTTTTCAGAGTTTTTAATCTGATATTTTAGAGATTTCTCCGATTATCCGACCGACTTTAACTTATTTTATCTTATTAAAAATTGTTGTTAAACTTTAAAATTTATTTTGAATTAATTTCATTCCAATTATATGTTTTTTTAATTAAACTTATTGGCAAATAATTTTTTCTTTTAATAATAATATTCATGTTAAGTTTTTACTTTATTATATAGAGAATCATACTCTAATATAAAGTCTTCAACGGTTAAATGGAAGTTGGAAATTAATTTGAAATATTTTTAGTTCTTGGCCCCAAGGGACTCAGCAAAACATTATAGTGAAATAATTTAATTTTAATATTAGATGAGATATTTTTCTTTGTTACATACAAATTCGCTATCAATTGTTATTGGAACTTTTTTAATTCAAAATCGACTAAGCAAATTAAGTAACAGTAATGGTGTCTCTTACAAAATGTTTTCATCACAAAGTAAAAATTACAAAATATCTATATTAAAAATTTTATTTAAAATTTTTGTTTAATAAATTTATTAATCAAAATTCACTAAACTAAAAACAAAGCAATTTGATTTATCATTTATTTTAATTGTCTCGTAATCAAAAATCCACAATACCAATACGTAAAATATCAATAACGCTAAACAACACCAACCTTTTCTTTGCAAATAACACCAACCTCTTTGCTTTTTAAACCATTTATTGTTCGCAATAAAATGAAAATCATAAAATTTTCAAAATTATAATTTTTTTATGTAAAAATTTCTATCTTTTTTTGGTAAAAGTATTTTACAAATTTAAAAAAAATACATTAAAAAATAAGTTAAATTTAATACAAAAATATAAAATATAAGATGATGTTATTTAAAAAACTGTTTAAGGTTTTATTTACAAGTTTTTACAAAAAAAATTTGAAAATTACAAAAATGTTTGAAACAAGTTATTAACATAAAACAATTTTTTAATTTAAATTAAATAGGATAAATTTAAATCAATAATTAAAATATAAATAATTTTTATACACTTTTAGTTAGTTTTTCAAAATATAATTATTTTTCTTGGTTACTTTATACAACTAAAAACAACACTATATTACTAGATTCAAGAGTAAATAAATTCAAGAGGTTTTAAAGGAATAACTCAATTTATGTGTTTTTGATTTAATTTTAAATAAATTGAAATTTTTTTAGAAAATTAATATAAATTGTTTTTGAGAAATAATTCAATTTAAATTAAAGTTTAAAACCAAGACAAGAAATAATACAATCATTATCCAAAGCTTTTTGTTAAATTCACACAGAAGGTAATTTCTATAGAAATTTTATAAATAAAATTAAAGTTTTTATATACAAATAAATTATTTGTTTTGGAAAAACATCATGCCAAATGTTTTTAATAAAATAAAAACTTAAAAACAAATATAAATTAATATATATTTTGCTATTAAAAATAATAAAAATAAATAAAAATAAAATGTTTTGCTCATTCTAAATGATATTATGAAAACCTCAATTAATAATAATTTGTTACTTTTATTAATAGACCCCGGATTTTTTGTTAAATCCAAAATTGCCTTTAAACAACAAAATTTTATAAATTTTAATTCGTTTTTACAACAAAATTTTTGTGAATTAAAATCGTAGGATTTAAAAATTTAATGTTTAAACTACATGTTGATGTAAAATCAGATCAAATAATTTTACGCTGATATTCATAATACGAATTAACCAAATAAATTCAAAAATCTATTTAATTTACTTTTCCTAGAGAATTATGGTATAATAAATTGTAATTCAAAGGATTATTTAGTAATAATTCTCTTTTTATTTCTACAAAATACAGAAATTTTTCTAACAAAATAAAGCAAAAAAAAAAACAATTGTTTTGTCAAAAAAACTCCGTGGTCTAATTATTATATTTACAGTAGATTTGCTTTTGTTTTACAATGAACAATGTTTCATATCAACATATTCAATATTAATCCAAATAATTCAAGATTCATCTAAATTAATTGAAATTGAAATCATCGGAAAAAATATTGGTTATATTCAATTAATTCAAAATTAATATTATAAAAACACCGAATTAATATATGAGTCATCTCATATGAATCAAAATAAACAAACAGAATTATAAATTAATTAAATTTAAGTTATTCAAAATGAAGAGATCTAACCATATCTACTCAGAAATACTTTCCTGACCATCTTAAATTAACGAATTATTATAATGAATTTGAATATAATTTGTTAGATTAAAATGAATATAAAAGTTTATTTTAGCAATGTTGTCTT
Organism: Steganacarus magnus; assembly: GCA_034698365.1. Taxonomy (NCBI): domain Eukaryota; kingdom Metazoa; phylum Arthropoda; class Arachnida; order Sarcoptiformes; family Steganacaridae; genus Steganacarus; species Steganacarus magnus. The sequence continues at coordinate 1,319 of JAQIVF010002156.1, read as the reverse complement.
CAAGACTTTTTAGAGGAAAGAAATCTTGAATATTTTTAAATTTCATTTAAATTTCTATTACGTATTTTACTTGTTAGCTAAATATTTTCAGATGTTAAAGGTAGTTATAATTTTTGCGGCAAATGTGCTTAATTTAAATTTTAAAATAATAGTTTTATCCTTTTGTTTAATTCACTAAACAAATATTAAAATTATTTTCAGAATTTTGAATAAATGTTTTAAATATGGTAAAATTCCCAGTTCAACGGTTGCTGTGATGATACCTATCAGATATTCCTCTGGATATTATGGTTCTAACTTATTAATTTTTTAAACAAGTGAAGCAAATTATTAATTTATTTTAAGACTTGTTTAATGTTTCAAATAATACATGGAAACGATTTTCGAAAAAACAAGTCTTCTTTCAATATAAACCATGTAGAAATACACCATATAACTTAAAAAACATTTTATCGTTGAATATGTATTATAAATATTTCTTCGTAATAATCACAAGCAACAGTTAAGATTTTATTTTAAAAATGGGATCAACCAAAATTTTTAGTAAATGAAATTTGTCGAAAGTTTTGTATTAATAAGTTTTGTTGTAACAAAAGGATTTTTGATATAACAAAATATCCGTAGTCAACTGATAACTCTATAGTACTTTGATATATTTATGATTTTAAAATTATCTTTTTTATTTTGACTAAAGAAAGACTACAAAAGCAAAATAATTTAATATAGTTTTAAACAAAAAATGTATAAAATCTAATATATAGAACAATATATTCTTTTTATACATTGTTTACTTTAAGATTTTCATAATTAATTTTGTATTAAAATAAATGAGTGACAAATGTGATTTCTATAAAAAGAAATAGAATTTTAACATATTTAAATAAAATTAAAATATTGAATATGAATTTTGAGTTATTGACTGTAATTAACTTTTAAATTAGTAATTTTAATTTTAAAAGTTATTAGATATTAATAATTTTAATTTTTTTCATGTTAAGTGTAAAAAATAAGTATTTTTTTATAGTAATAATAATCACATAACAATAGTTATCGTTAATGTTTTATTAACTTGTGCTGAATAAAAGTTTTAATATTAAATCATAAAAAAATTGTTAGGAAATGTTTAAATCGATTTATTTATGATTTGTGTCTATATATAGAAATAATTACCAATAAAAGATTGAAAATTCAACCAAATTTATGCATTGATTTTTAAAAAACAAATGAAAATTGTATTATAATTAGGGTTATGATAATCGTTAATTATCGATTGTTTAAATCATTCTTAAACATATTTTAAAGTAGATTATACGTATAAT
>JAQIVF010002155.1:0-11708 GCA_034698365.1 Steganacarus magnus | reverse complement strand
ATATTGTATAAATTATTATATACACTTTGTTCGTTTTCTTTAGTTACTTCGATCGGTTTGAATTTTGTTCTTGAATGAATCGTGTTATTATGTTTGTTAATAATATCATCTAAAACAGTTATAAACCTTTTTGTTTTGGAGTAAAACATATATTTATATATTTGTTCCTTAATAGTTCTGTTCCATATCTCAACTACAGATGCTTTTACTTCAGTATTACGTGCTATGAAATGTTAAATTTTTTTGGTTTATTAAAATTCTTTTAAACAGTGAATTATTAAACTCTCTTACACTATCAGATGTTATAACTTATTGATTGATGTTTCTTATTATAAAGAGGTTCAGACCAACCATATTCAGATAAAACATCGATTACCATAAGCAAATATTTATAACCATTATTTTCTTCTGGAAATTCTATTTCAATTAAATCTATTTGCCAATTTTCATCTATATGTTTAGATATAGTTAAATTTCTTTTAAAATTATTTCTTTTATAATGGTGCATTGTGTAAGTATCTTGTTTTAATAACCATTTTTTTACATCTATTAAATTAATATTTGGATTAATTTTTTTAGCATTAAAGTATAATGTATGAAATCCTTTAAAATTTGATGGATTTTTCAAATTATAGTATAATTTAGATAATAATTTTTCATTATTAAAAGTTTTCCCATTGTGGTATTTTTCCTTCTTCATATACAAGGATTTCTTTTGCTTTTTCTTTTGCTTTAGTTTTAGATTTTCTAGTTATTCTTTCTTAATTTGCAAATTTTCCACTCGAATTTTCTTGTTCAAAAGTTTTATTGTATTTCACTCCTGATGATGGAGAACTACTTGATTGTGGTAAATCATATAATCGTTTTACTAATTCATTAATGAAGATAGTGCTGAATCAAATTCATCACTATCTTCTTTAACTATTTTTATTCTTTTCTTTCTCTTTTTAACTGATTTAATAGGTTTTTTTCTTTTTTTGGAAAAATTTTTTTGGAGTTGATAATGCTTCTGAAGCAACAATTGTTTGCATTATTTGATCTGGCAAGTCTTCATATTTTTGTTTAGCCTTTAAAAACTTAATTAATCTGTTTGAGTATAATTAGAATTTTTGATAATCATTGATGTTTGTATTTAATACTTTTTCAATTTCAATATCTAAATTAGAAGCTTTTTTAACTGACTTCGATAGAAAATTGTCAGATATATGGATTTGCGAATGTCTCTCTGTCCGTCCGTCTGTATGTTGCCACTCTGTTTGGAGGCTTTTTAAGTGAAAAAATGTCAAAGTATGAGGTATTTTAGTGAAGAAATGACAAAATAGGAGGCTTTTTTAAATCCTATAAATCCCGAATTTTGCAGTGCCAATTTATATTTTTTGTTAGTGGCAGGGCCACTGTTTGAATTTTTTTATTTGTGGAAGGGCCACTGTTTAATAGTTTGTTAGAGGCAGGGCCATTGTTTAATTTTTGTTAGTGGCAGTGCCACCGTTAAATAATTTGTTAGTGACAGGGCCACTGTTTAATAGTTTGTTAGTGGCACTGTTTATTTTTTGGCACTGGGAACCTTACATTGAACTTTCGGTTCTGTTCTTAAGCTACTAAGTCAAAGTTCGAATAGTCGACTTCTACTTCGAATCCAAACACTACATACATAATAATTAAATTTTTGCAAACTATACAGCTTGGTAAATCTAATTACAATAAAATTCCACTTTTCGATAGCGTGAATAAAATTATTTCGTTTCCGTCTACAATTTTATAAAATAAGTTAATTCTATATCAAATAAATTTAAAAAGTTTAGATTTTGAAAATTCATATCACAACTTAATGTTAAATTTATATTTTCAAATAACTTAAAAAAATCTAATTTATAAATTATAATTTTATTAATTAAATTTTAATGACTAGTAAATATATTATATTTTAAATTTATGTTACAGTTTTTTTCATCAAATAATCGAATATAAATGTAACAAATAAAAGTAAAACACAACAAAAATACAACAAATAATTTTTCAAAAAAAATTCTTAAAGAATCTCGGAATTTATAAAAAAAAATAAACGATTTTAAAGTTATGTTGTTTCGATTTTTTCTAAGTGAAAGAAAAATCAAAAAATATTTTTACTTTTGATATTACAAATATAATTTATAAATTATACTAAAAGAAAAAGTAAAATATATTTGAAAAAAAAATAAATCGTGTAGATGTAATGGCTAATATCTTAAATAACACGATAAGAAAAAACTGATAAATAATGTGAGTGCAAGTGATTACAGTGATTATAAAGGAATATGATCTATTATAGATAATAAGTTAATGTTTTATCATCGATGATTCGAATTTACTACAAAATTTTACCATTAAAAAGAAAAAAATTTATTGTGGAAGTAAAACAAAACTATTTTCTAAGTAGAAATATTATTTTCAAAAATAATTTTTTTTATTTTCAGTCTAATTTTAGATGTTTTGAAATATAAAATGAAAATAAAAATTAAATTAAATTAAAAAATTTTTAACTCAATTATATTTAATTAATTGATTTTATTTTCTAATTATAACTACCACATTCTGGCCATCCAATAATATTTTGAATACGTTTTCTACATTATTATAACGTTTATTATTATTATATTTACAGTTTTTCAATAGACTGTTATAAACCTATTAATTATCTAAATTTTAAATCGTAATTTAATTTAATTAAAATTTAATTTTTTAATAATAATTTTATTATTTAATTTAAATAGAAAAAGTTCAATTTAAACAACATAAGGTTGTTTAAATTATTTTTCATCCCAATAGAAATCGAATTAATAATTGAATTACAATTTTAATTAGTTGAAATTTAATTTAATTTAAATAAAAGTTATAATTATAATTTCATTATAATTTAATATAATTGAAACAACACTAGTTGAAATAAAACCATTAATTTATTATCAATTTATAATAAATTTTGTTTCTCTATAATAAAAGCTGTAAAGAATATTTAAACTCAATTAATTTCAATTTCGAAATAATATTATTAATTCTTTTTGTTAACGGAAAATTTGACAATTAATTTATTAAGTTCTATATAATTATATGTATTTTATCAATCTGTTCACCATATCAAATATTTTTCATTGTAGCAAAAAATTGTAGGAAAGATATAGAGGATAGAAAGGAGAGGATAGAGAGAGAGGAAGAGAGAGAGAGGGTGTGAGTAAAGAAGGAAGGAAGGGAGAGCAATGTCTGAGAGGATAGAGAGAGCGGAAACAAACAAATTAAATTCAAAATTACAAAATCAAAAACAAGACTATTTTTAATTAAAAGTTCTCCACATCATGATATGTGGCAAGTGTTTACTATAAGTTTCAAGAATGCCCCATTAGTGTGTCTAGCTATATGCTTGGCAAAAAATCCTCTAGTATGAATTTTCTTTAAAAATTGTACACATATACAACGATTTCTCGCGCGTGTTAATTATAAATTTTATGAATAAACGGCATAATTGTTATTATGTATACTCTTGCCAAAAAAACCGATCGTATGAATTTTCTTAAAAAATTGTACACATATACACTAAAATGTTCGCGTGTTTACTATAAATTTCAAGAGTGCTCTATTAGTGTGTCATTAGCTATACGCTTGGCAAAAAACTTCTCGTATTAATTTTTTTAAAAATTTGTCCACGTACAACGATAGGTGACACGTATTCACTATGAGTTTAAAGAATGGACGGCATACCTGTCATTTGTTTTACGCTTGCCAAAAAATCCGCTCGTATGAATTTTCATTAGAAATTGTCAACACATATAGCGATATGTGTCACGTGTTCACTATAAGTTTCAAGAATTGACGGCATCTGTGTCATCACTTAAATGCTTGTCATAAAAAACCGCTAGTATGAATTTTCAATAAAAATTGTGAACACACAACGATATGTGTCGCGCTGTTCACAATAAGTTTCAAGAATGGACGGAATACGGTCATCACTTAAACGCTTGCCCTAAAAAACAACTCATATGATTTTTCTTTAAAAATTGTAATAATTCCTTAACAATTCAATAATTGTCGACATATAAATGATATTTCTACTTTCACCTTTTGATCACTTCTGGAGCTTGATCCAGTGGACACGGAATAACATGCATTCACGATATGTTTTTCTTAACTTTTCGAATATATTCTTATAATCACATGAGATTTTGAATATCAAAGAAATGTTTACTTATTTTTAATCTCATTTAGAAAGTCGATTTCCTATTCTGATGAACATTCTTCATAAATATCAGTCTTATCAGAGTTTTTTATTTCAGAAAATAAATAGAATTTCATTCGAGAAACAAATCGTCCAACAAAGTAATCATATTGTTTGAAAGTACATATTTCGTTGTTATTATCGCGAAATTCTGTTATCTTAATTTTATTTTGATCTTGCAAATAAAAATTAAAATTATTGTAATTTCCAAGTTCTGAATTTATTCCAAGAGGAAAAAATACACTGATAGATTTTTCAATCATTTTATCAACAGTGGCTTCATCATAATTATTAAAATATATGACTCATTCCACCCGCATCTTTTTTTATTTGAATATAATCAAATGTATTATTAAGCGTACTTAAATTTTTCAGTCCAATATTGATTTTTTTTGTTTTCCATATCCTTTAAAATATTAGTTGATTAAATTAAAATATTATATAATAGAAACTAAATACGACAAAAAATTTTCTTAACTTAAAAATATTATTTAGAAAAATAATTTAATACAAAAAACTTTTCATCTAACAAAATAATTCTATAAATTTTTTTACTTTTAAGAAATTTTCCAGCTAATGCTGTTTTACTCTTTGCATCATATATTTCGTTTGTCCATCCATTTGGTGGTTGAACTTTATTACTATCACAATCAATATTTAAGAACAAATCATTACAAATAATGCCACAATTATTTGGAATTAATAATTTAGTTGTCGAGAAACACAATGATTTATCACTTTGAATGAATATATTAAACACATTGTCACTGCTTTCATCTTTAATGGTTATTTGTTTGATATCCATTTTATTCAATTAAATATAATAATTAAATATTTTAAATAAATATATTATAATCATTTTAACATAGTGTTAACTTTTAGATTAACTCAAAACATAATATGCATTAAGAAACAAATTAATGAATAATACTGCAGCAATAAATACTGGTTTTAAATAATAATTTCATGCTTTATTTTGACTTCAAAAGAGATAAATTAAATAAACATGTGGCGCCTTAAAACATTTGATAAAAGATGCAGACAATGCATAAACGTTTTAGTTACTTGTTTCGACACTAAAATAATCATGTAAAAACTCTTTATTAAATCAATGTAATAATCGTTATTAAACACTTTATATGTGTGAAACTATATAACTCAAATTTTCTCAAAATATATTTATAAATTATTTCATTTCGTGCTTAAATATATCAGGTATTATTAAAAAATATTAAGTTTCAAATTTTTTATAATTATATAAAAAATTAAATTAAATTAAATTTAGTTTAAGATAAAATGTTGTTGTGTTCTCGAAGTAAATAGTAAAATACTTTAGTTTTTAACTTAACTTTATTGTTTATTATAAGCTTATTTAAAATGGAAGAAAAAATTAAAATTTATCATGAAAAAGGATATTCTATGATAGAAATTTTCGGTTCGGTTCGGTTATTTTTTTAAAAAAAATTTTAGCGGTTCGGGTCGGTTAGACAAGTGTCGTGTCAAACCGACAACAACTTTAGTAAATATCGAAATTCTAAGAAATTATAAAAATTTTGTTTTCGCTTTCTTGAACGGTTTTCTTCGTCACGTTCTCCTACAATAACAAATTAAGTTCAAATTCAATAATAAATTTTTTTTACTTATTCAAGAATGGTTTTACTTTAATAATTTTTTAACATTTCAATTTTTTTAATTATTTAAACAAAAAAACCGTATTATATTAACATTGTATAAACGTTAGCGAAGCGAAACGGGAAACCTAGTATTAAATAATAAACTCTCTTAATAATATTCATAAAATTAATATTGTTATGCTTATTTAACCATTTACAATTTGTAATTTATTAAAATTGTAATACCTTATTTTTAAAAAACTTGAGAATTTTTTGTACATTATGATTTTGTTTTAAAGCGATATTGATTTTGGGTTGTACATCTGTCCTTATTTTTGTTTCCCTGTTTGATAGGAGGATTTCAAAAACAATTTCTAAAAATATTTGCATAAATTGTTGGCTTCAAGAAATTTATTAATTTTAGATTATTTGTTTGCCGAATTAATAGTAATTGAAATGTTTTAAATAAGCAAATCAAAATAAAATCAAATAAAAATTTAGAAATTTGTAAAAGAATAAAAAAAAGAAATATTAAACAAAATTTTTTAAATTTTACATACATTTCAACATTGAACATTTTGCATGAGGTAATAAAATAAATACTGTAAAATTTAACATATTTCAAATAATATATTAATCCATATATCTTACATAGTGATATATGGATGTCGAAAAGATCCAATTATTTTTAAGAGAAATAATAAAATTAAAATTTGAATTAACATTTCGATTATTCGTAATTTAATTTAATTTAAATTATATTTTTTAATAATTATTTCATCGATATTTAATTTAAATAGAAAAAGTGCAATTGAAAGGGTTGTTTCAATTATTTTTCATCACTATATATATAAAGGCGCAGTAATATAAACTGGTATAGTTTAGGGAAAAAATTTAAATATAAAACTTTTAAATAAAGTATGGTATAACACAATTGGTAAAGTGTTAAAAATATTTAAAAAAATTAGGATTAAAATTAACGATTTTATAGTTATTTAAAGTTGAAAGAAATTGGCTAAAATAAAAATGTAAACAATGTAACACTGCTATTATTGAGTGCACATATTTTATTTATGTGTATATAAGTAGTGAACTCACTCTAACACTTATTGTCAAAACTTTAACATTGAAAGAGGTAGATAGAGATAAATAGAGAGAATAAAAGCAGAGATCAAGAGAATAGGAGTGATAATGAGAGAGTAAAAAGAATGAGAGATATAAAAGAGTATTCTAGAGGGAGAGAGAGGGGGGAATTAAAGAGAGAGTGAATGTGAGAGATTAAGGGAGAGGATTATAAAGAGATTAAGGGAGATTCTGATCGAGATTGAATAATATTGTCTTTGAGAGAGAGATAATGAATGAATAAAAATGAGATTAAGAACAAGAAATAGAGAGAATAGCTATTTTTTTCGGGCAGGAATCTGCCCGTGAACCGCTTGTCGTAATAGAAATCGAATTAATAATTGATTTACAATTTCATTTAATTGAAATTTAATTTAATTTAAATCAAAAGTTATCATTATAATTTAATCGTAATTTAATTTAAATTAAATTTTTTTAATAATTTCATTTTAATTCAGTTTAAATTGAAAATGTGTGACAGAAACAACACTACATGTAATTTCATTTCTGCTTTAAACCATCGATTATCAAGTTTTAGGTTTTCTAAAAAGAGTTAATTTTGATTTTTAAATAATGCAAGTATCAGTAATGTGTAAATAAAAACAAATACAAGGAAAAACAGAGAAATACAGAATATAAATTTAAAAAACATTCTTCAAGTTTTTTATTTTATATCAAATATGTACCAAAAATTTAATCCACTTTTCAGTAATATATAATTATTAGCTTCTATTAAAGTTTTGTTCTTTATCTGTTAAATATTCCCAAAATTTTTATCAAGATGTTTATTAATTTATGGTGTTATTTATATTTACTAGAGGCTTATGCAAAATCGCTGCAAAAAATTCTCTAACTTTCTCAGACTCACACATTTTCTCTAATACTTTCCCTCTCCCATATCACTCGCTGTACACTGTATTGGACAGAAAACCATACAGCAAAGTAGTGTTGTATAGCTTTCAAGATTTTAGTTTGTATTGTATTTCAATTGTGTTTCACAAAAAGTTTTTAATTTTGATTGTATTTCGATTGTGTTTTGCTAAAGTTTTAGTTTCGATTGTATTTCACATGTATTTTTAAAAAGTTTATTATTTCAATTGTATTTTGATTTCGCTTTTGAAAATACTTTTGATTTCAATTGTATTTTTCTTTCTACAATCGAAATTAAAAACAATTTGTATTTCGATTTCAATTGTATTATCATTTCGCTTTTTCATAGAAATCTGTTCTCAAAAGCGAAATCGAAATACAAATTATTTCACTTTTCAAGATTTTACATTTCACTTGTATTTCACTTGTATTTTATCAAAATTTATAGTTTTAATTGTATTTCAATTGTATTTTCACTATAACTTTTATTTGTGTTGTATTTCAATTGTGTTTTTAGTTTTAGGTTTTATTTTGATTTTATTTCGATTTCGATAAAACGAAAGTGAAATACACAAATAATTTGTATTTAAATTTCGCTTTTCAAAAGCTATACAACACTACCGCAAAGCGTCATTTACGACTTGTGTAATGCTGTATTGCAGCAAAACACAAAAAAAACAAAGCATTGGGTTTATATGATTTTTCACATTTAACTCCCTCAAACCCCTCTAAAACAGATATTAAATTTCTTTAATAGTATTACCGATTCACTTGGGTCAAAAGCTAAAACTTTCAAACTTTATGTGTACCTCTAAATTTTGCCGTTTTGTCAAAATTTCAATATCCATTTTGACCCCTTGACTTGTTATATTAGTAGAATGATATCATCCTAATTTAGTTTTCTATAATAATTGAATGATTTTTAAAGTTAATTCTTTCAATTTGTTTATGACAACAGACTAAGAGTAAATAATTATTTTAAAAATATAGATATAAATTTATTATGTTCAGAAATTTCGTGCAGGGTCAGTCCAAAAATATGAATTTTAATTTTTTTTTGTAAATATTATTTTCGTTTTAATATAAATATTATAGTTTTCAAGTTATTTAAAATTTTTAGCTTTAAATTTTGTGCGGCTTAATATTTTAAAATTACTGTCTATAAATCTAACTATAGCGCTGTCTCCATACATTTTATTAAACTATAAGGTCTATCGTTTCCCAACTATATAATAATAATATATTTTATAAAATATAATATACAGATTAGTTGAGTTGATGAACTTAATTAAATGGTAAATAAATATGCACTGAAAGGCAAAATAAAATGAAAGTAAAATGAAAATTAAATGGAAATAATGTAAATATATATTTTTAAAAAGTTTTGAAACATTAAAAAATATAATTTTCTTTTTGATAACAAATGTTTTATATTAACAAATTATATATATTATATTACAAATAATTTATAACAAAATAATAATAATAAAGTGAGTTTATTTAAAACGAAGTAGGACATTCTGAAAAACGGATTATATTGAAGTTTAAATTTAACAACTAAAAATAATATTGTTTACTTATAGATGTTTATAAGTACGCATTAGTGTTATTTAGCTTTTTGAAAGCAAACGCGAAAGTTAAAATATTTATTGACTTTAACTTTCGCTTAAGCTAAAGCGAATGATAAGTGAAAATAAAATTTAAGTGAAAAGCGAAGGAGAAAAACAAGCGAAATTAAAATTTTCTTGAAAAGCCAAACGAAATACAAATAAATTTGAAATTACTTTAGATTTCGATTAATCTTTCTCTTTTAACTTTAACTTTCAATAAAAACACAAAGAGAAAGATAAAGCAATAGTCAAATTAAAAATCGAATAAAAAGCGAAAGCGAAATAAAATTTTTTTAATAAACAATCGAAATACAAGTGAAAAAAAATTATACTATAAAAGCTAAAGCAAAAGAAAAGCGAAGTTTAAAAAATGAAATTTAACAAAACTAGTATGAATATACTGTATGCATATGCATAATCTTGTCAAAATTGGTGACAACTTACCATCTAAAACTTTACTAGTATTGTTTTGTAGCAGATCTATGACATTTCTGGACCAATAATAATTTAAAATTTTTAATAATACCAATGAAATTAGGAAAAATATATCGAAAAATAAAAACCTTAAATAAAGTTCATTATAGTAGTTAGTAAATTTATAAAGAAATGTGAAATGTTTTTTAATTTATTAGAAATTTATTAAAAAAATTAGTATTGTTGGTCTATCAATTGTTAATATATATTGTCATCTATAATTAAAACTAAAATTTAAATATACAATTTTAATTATTAGAAAACCAAAAAAGCAATCTTTTTTCAAAAAATAACTTAATCAACGCAATATATAATAAATCAAGATGAAAACGGTCACAATATCTAACAGTATTGACATTTTTGTCAATAATATATGAATTAATTATATCAATAAAAATGTATAATTTTGGTCGATTGCTAGCTATGTTCAGTTTATTTATACTGGTTATCGAAAAACAATACTAAAGAAGTGAACATTTTTGAGAAATTTATTATAATTTTTTCAATCATATAAGTTTTTCGTATTAATTTTTGTTTAAACAATTCGTAATATAAAGTATTATAGTTGAAAAAAATTAACAACAATATTCTAAAAATTTTGTTTTTAATTGTTGGCTGCATAAATATTTTTTGATTTTCACTTCTCAAGTGCTGAACACTGACTGAAAGTAATTTTTGTGTGCAATCTATCAATTTACTAATCACAACAAAGTAAACTCAAGGACAAAAGAAAATAAAAGTCGAAAGAAAAATTAAAAAAACGGAAAATAGCCAACACTATAATAAAGTATCAAACTAGTTTAAAATTGTAAATTTTATAAATATTAATAAAAAAGTACAAGAAGAAGAGTTTATTTGTTATATATGGTTTGTAAACTTTAGTTAATGATTTTATACTTTAATTTATTATTTTTTTATTACATTATTTAATTTTAACTCATATTGCTTACTTTTTAAAAGAATTTTCACTTCAATTTTCATTTATTTAAAAATCATTATAATTGAAAAATAAAATATAAATTTGATTAGAAAGAATTGATAAATAATAAATATTTCGTAGTTTGAGTTATTTTAAATATTCGCTATACTAAAATTTTAACATAATTAAATAATTTTTTTTGTTTATTAAAGCAATTACTTTCAACATACGAATTAAATTTTCAACACTTCAATAGAAATTCGGGATAAAAACTACTCCAACGTCACTTTGCGCGCTAATAAATTTTTATTTATAAATGGCAATATCATGGGATTTTAGGAAACACTCAATTAGTTTATCCATAATATATAAGTATTTTTTCACATTTTAATCTGTTAAAACAAAAATTATAGTAGCCATTAAGTGAGGTCAGGGGAAATATTTGCCGGATTATAGCTTAAAAGGATCGCAATGCTTTTCTTTGAGATTAAATTTTAAATGTTAATCTTTTGTGATTAAAACGGTTTATATGTAAGTGTGAAGTGCATTAAACGCGATGCGCGTTTCACTGTGGAAGGCTGCGAAATACTTTATCCCAAAATACCTTAAGTGAAAGTTTTTTTGTAATATCTCTGAAGTGTTAAAAGATTTTTTATTAACTGTATTTTTATTTAATAATAATGTATTTTGTTAAGGAAAATGATTGTTTTTAATTTTTGTTGTAAATTTAAAATAAAAATTACATTCAATCTAGTGTTGTTTTGACAACGAGTTATTAATTTTGATTGTATTTTGATATAAATTTTTTCTTATTTTCTATTTTGATTGTATTTTGATTTTTATTTGAATACAAT
>JAQIVF010002154.1:0-11710 GCA_034698365.1 Steganacarus magnus | reverse complement strand
GCATTCACGTCTTTCAACGAACACCGCTTGCAGACCAATCTCTTGTCGGGCATTGAGGCGCACTTCGCTTCATAGATGACACCAAACTGCCCGCGATTCAACTCTTTCCCGATAGTATACCCTTTGCTGGTCAATGCTTGCGGGCATAACTCGTCAGTTCCGCCAGAATAGGTAGAAGTGGTCGTCACTGTCAGTTTCGATGCTTCGTTCGTTACCATCGAACTCTTCTGATCCTCCTTTGAAGGCTTTTTTCTATTTTGGTCCGACATTGTGGCGAATGAAAGTCTGGTTAAGATAAATAATTGTGATTCGAGTTTACGAAAAATAATATCTCTACCGATTTTTATTTTTCAATTCTCTATTTCATTTTTTTCTATTTTAAATTAATTGTTAAATCATAAACTAACTATAGTTTTAGAATTGCTAATTGTTTGCCAAAACTCATAACAATATAAAACCATTTAAAGTGACATTTTTTTGAATAAAAATACAATTGAATTAAAATCATTGTTGAAACTCGACATTAATATAAAATATTAATAAATATAAATGTAAATTCGACAATAATAAACTCTAATAAATTTTTCTGAGCGAACCCAATGAAACAAATGAATGATAGAAACGAATGAATTGTATAGAGAAGCAGAAAAACTTTTATAGATCAAAAGAGGAACATATTATTTACAAAGCTATAGCTATATCATCACTTAATGCATGACATTCATCCAAAATTGGCACTCAATGAAAGGCAAAAACTAAGTGAAAGTACCAACCAATTCAATGCATTTTACTTACCGTACTGTATATTAAACTTTACTATGAATGCCAGTGTTAGATCTGAGTGACATGTGAAAAACATTATATGACGCTCGTCTCTCTCTCTCTCTCTCTCTCTCTCTCTCTCTCCTCTCTTCGCTCATTCTCGCAAAACGCACTTATTCACTATTAACTCAAATCAGTGATTGCTTTGCTTACAATTGTAAAGTTTTTACGATTTACTAAAAACTTTTTTATTTGAGCTAATAAGTAATTGAGAGCTAAAAGTACCACTCTTTCTATTATTTGTGCATTTGTTTCATACTCGAATGGTTGTGCTAAACTGACTTTTTATGATACGTAAACTCGATTAAAAATTTTTATATAGAGTTCAATTCACAACTAATATAATTAATATACTTTGTAGATACTTGTTTTGAATTCAATAGTTTGAAAACAAATAAATAATAAATATTTACTTTTGAATGCGTTGCGAACATAATATTTGATTTCTATTATAATTTGAATTATATTTAAATCTATGCAAATACTAGACTGATAGACTAATAATTTTAAGATAACTAAAAAAAGAGATTAATGTTCTGTTCAATTTAAACTACTTATCGCAGTAAAAAAATTATTTTTAAATCACAAACAATTTTATCAAAATATTACTTTTAGAATAAACTAAAATATCTTGTTATATGGCTAAATAGTTTATTCTAGCAAATAAATTATCAAACTGTAACATCTCTAAAGATCAATGGTCAACGATGCAGAATATCTAGTATTTGGATATTCGGATGCAGTGATACCCGTTGGTGTGGTGTGCGCTAACATTTCTTTTTGCAAATTCCTCATCACTAATGAAGCTGAAATTCAAGCATTTTGACGTGTTAACAAATGGATGTAGTGTCGCATTATTAGAAGACCAAAAACTTTTAACATCTGGTTAACATATATAGCTTTGCAAGAAGTAATACTGAGACCAGTACTCGCCATATAGTAATACCATTTAAGCTCTAAGCCGTGAATGGTTATATCCCTTAGGATACGATTCCCGCTGTAAAGTTAATATGTTTTGCCGACACTTTTTGGGTGTTCTTCGTTTAAAATTATAAACAAACAGCAGTAAGGATGCGTATTTTAGAAGAGGAAAAAGACCAATTAATATAAATACTGTTCAATTTGTTCATTAATTTATTACCGTATTAATAGTGACAGGCAGTATCTGTTTTTTGAGTGCACTTTTAATTATCACTGAACTGCAGTAAATTTGGTTAACTTACGAATTTTGAATAAATACCATAAATAATCTGCTAATATGTTTCAAAAATATTTTTAAAACAAAATAAAATTGTAAATCATTTTTTAAAAGTTAAAATAAATTCTTCTAAATAAACATGACTTTTATTTTTTAAAAATCAAACCGAACAAATGACGTAAAAATTGATAAAGTAAAGGTCATATAAAAAATTAAGAAGTAATATAGGAATTTTTTTCCACCCGAACTAAGCGTCAAATTAAAAAGTAACTTTTGCCCATCAATTCGCAGTGATTTTTGATTAAAGCAACAAATCAGACAAGTCTAACCAATATAATCATTTTTCCTTAATATCTGAAGCGCACACAGCAAGTCTTATCACAAACAAAATCACGCGACAGTCATTCAAAGAAATGTTTTCTTTAATAAAACCATAAAATTTAGATTTAGTGTTCTATAAACACAGACGAATCACAATCGATAATAAATCATCGCAACAAAAATAATAAATTGTATCATTCAACTAAATAAATTTCACTGTTTATATAATGCCATGAAAAGTGTATGCAACAGTATTTTTTAATGCATAGAAAACATTTTCTATAAACAAAAAATTCAAGATACGATAAGACTTTCTTTTTGATTTATGCCGCGAAAAAACTAAAAAAAATATTAGATATCTAAGCAAAAAAAAAATTAGTTAAAAAACTTATGATTAGAGACAAATATCTTTCTTCAGACAAGTGTGTGCCACAAAGTTTAAGAGAATATTTTCGCTCACCACTACACTACATCTACCACATACTGTAACGTAGAACGTGTGTGTGTGTTGTGTGCACTCTTTTTATAGATCTTATTCACTGACTTCCTATAACTTTACATTAGGGAAAGCTTTGATTAAATTTTTCTAAATAGATCGTCGAATGGCCAATTTCGCGCTACAATTGTTAATGTTTGCCGAACTCATTGGCGAACACAATAGCGATTTTCACACTCAATAGAAAGATAGATGAGTGTGCTCTCGCAATAAAAAGTTATTTCACTTTAACTGTGTGTCAGTACCTTAACATTCTTTGACTGCTTCTGACAATTATTAAACGTTGCCATTGATTGCTGCCATAAAATTGTGGTCCACTAATAAATGATGATATGGTTACGAAATAAAGAGGCAGACGCGAGTCGTGAGCAAATTTATTCGCAGTGTTTAACAATTCTGGCATTCAATCGACACAATAGATTGTCAACAAACCCTAATAGAAGACGCAAATTACTTTTTGCTGTCGATAAGTGATTATGAATTTTCTACCATTACTCTACGTAATTCTTTAATTCATAATTCTTTAGTTATTAAATATTTGTGAGATTTGAAGTACCTCTTTGAAGTAAAATAAATATTTATTCTAACTCTATTAAACACAAATTTTTTTGCGAAAAAACGCTAAATGAATAATGTAATCGTGTAATTAGGCGTTAGTTAATTCTAAGAAAGTGGTGTATTTATTGCGGAAGTAAACTGTATCGTAAAAAAGCGAGCCTGCCTTCAAACAGTTAACGAATATTTATTTCGTGCCACCGCATTGACTACGAGTCGTTATAGCCATACAAAAGTACTTTTTGGATAATTTTAGCTAATATTTCATGCATTGATGGGTTGGAGGGGAACTGTGCGGTATTTATATTACGCCAAATGGTCCTACAATTTGTCGCATGAATTACACCACTAGTGAATCAATACTATCTCTTAGTGTATCAGTGAACTAAAGTAATAATCATTACACCTGTAATTGTTTGCTTACAAATCTAGTTATCGATACACACAATAAATGCAATGCACTCTTCATTCTGCTAAAGCTTTCTTTTGTAGTGAAATGCCATAAATGATAAAGAGATGATAATAGAAATATATCATAATAATGCCCAGTAAATTCTCTTCACATCGTGTATTCTGTCAAAACTATTTAGGCGTAAATTTGATACTTTTATTTAGTTGTTATTGTATTACGAAATGACAAAAACGAAACATTTGCAAAACAAAAATCATACATAAGTTCATTCAATTATTCAATAATTAATAGTGACATTCTTTTTTTTGAGGGAAACAAAATTTATTGCATTTTTCGCTGAAAAGATAAATCAAAAATTTTATATGGCTATTAAAACTGATCAACAAATAGTAGTGGCCTCCGAAAAAGTAGGGGATCTACTTATATCTAGATAATAAAAATCGAGAGTGTCCTGCGGAGAGCGAGAGAAAGAGATAGATGGTAATTGAGTATCTGGAGATGGAGGCGGAGATGAGATGCGACTCTCTGTTACAGAGATTGATGCATTGCCGCTAAGCAAATATGCGTCCGCATCAAACATCTGCTCCTTGTAAACATGCCACAGATATTTTTGTTGACAATATCGCAAATTTTTATTGCACAAAAATTTGTTTACTCGAGCACCCAATTTGTTAGTGTCCCAGCAAATCCTTCCAACAATTATTTTTACAGCTAAACTGGGAATGTCATACGCGATTCTAGGGAATAGTCTCTGCCTTTGCATTCAGTTGACAGTAACTTTTTTCCATAATCATAACTTATTAATTGAATTTTTAGTTTTTTGAGACGTGAATATACTGTTTTTGCAAAATGTCTAATTTAAGGCCAAACTTCATGTTTCTGAAAACTACAACAGAGCATTAATCAATTTTAATTGACAAAATGACACTTTTTTTGAATATCTAAACTTTTTGAATTTACCAAAAAAATTTATGGCGCGTTTGGAAAACAGTTTGAACTATAGGTTATCGAAAATAAAGTTGTGTTTATTCTAGAACTGTTTGACTGATTGTTTTTCGCAAATAAATATAACTTTCGAAAAGTTTACAGTACTTACAGACTTCTTATAATGTGATTATTTTGTTTAAGCTATTTATGTCATTTGCCTGATAATATGTAATTATTCAAACATCAAGTATACAGTAGAGTAGAGATATTTTTTTTTATAAACTTTTTAACTTATACTGTATCATGAATTATGTGAAAGAAATTTTAGTTTAAAAAATGCTGGATTTAAGTACATTAAATTAGTATTAATAGTGGAAGTACTAAGTAAAACTGCATTTAAATTAAAGAGAAAATTAATTTCTCTTTAAAAAATTTCCCCGAAACAAATAGTTTCGAATCTTTTGAGAGCAAAATGTTTTTAAATTTATAGTTTATTTTGATTTTGTGCAGTCGTGTACACGCATTGGACACTTCAAACATGTGTGAAACTAAAGCAATCCGCGGAAGTGCTCATAAATTAGAAGTGTTTAAGGAACTTGTATTTTGTCGAATAAATTACATCTTAACATTTAAATGTCACTGAAATAGGGATAAACACGAGCTACAGTTGTAATTGGATTTTTTATTGCATTTCAATTTTCATTTGATGTGGACCTCCGCAGTGTTTTATAATTTATGAAAATGGCTAGAAGTATTTAAGTTTAATTATAAATTAAAAATTTCTCAACTATTCATTTATAGACACACTACTGCCTGTAGAATGTAACCATAGCGCGCAACAATAAGAAACAATCACTTCGTTAAAATATTTATAACTATTTTTTAAAAGTTAAAATTTAATATTTAAATCAATTACTGTATGATTAAAAAAATTTATTATTGAAATTTATATATATATTATTGAAAATAACGCTCAAAATACTTTACATATATTGTATAAGTGATTAAACTTTTGTAACATTTTTAAAAAGTATTTAAAAGTAAAACATTTTTATATGGGTTTTTCTTAAATGATATAAATCTTATTGAAACGGGTTTAATATAATCCAATCTATATACTATCACTTAAATGCAAATTAAATATTCGCGATATGAATCATTGAAAACGAATTGTTAGCGGTTTGAAGATATAAACTTAATTTAGTTGTGAAGTTGCGAACTCGATGTCATAAGAATGATTAAGTTTAACAGTATAAGAGTGAGTGTCTAATATAGAATTTGCAAATATAATTGTATCAAACGTTTTCAGGCATTAAGTCATTTTTTGAGTGTAGATCTCAAACATTTATGATTACGAATCACTACTGAAGTGATGTTATTGTGTTATTGACAGTATGTGCTTCAAAGAGCAATCATCCGTAGATGTGTAGATAGATGTTCACAAAGGCATCATACAGTAGAAATAGCAATACAGTTGTGGTACGGATGCGGACTTGCAATTAGATTCTATATATTACTGCTACTAATATTATTTGGATTTCTTTTTACCCAACGACAGTCGAGAGAGAGAGAGAGAGAGAGAGAGGAAGGAGGGAGGGAGGGAGAGAGAGATGTTTTATTCAATACATTCTGTTCTTAGAGACACGTCTATTATTTATACTGGTATTTGAAATGTTTGGCGAACACTTCATACGAAGAATGATTGCTTAAAGCTTGTAAAATCACATTTCTCTATCAGTGAAGCGGTATCATATCATTTTACGGTTAAATAATCTTTACACGATTTTCTATGCAATAGTACCGATACGATCGGTTTTAGAATCTAAAAAAGAAAAATTTGCCTATAATTATTAGAGCTGCACAAAACAAAATATCAATTATTACTGCAACCCCAGGTAAATTTTTCACAATTTTCAACCTCAAAGGAGCTGCAATTTCTTACATAAAAGCAAAATTGTTTTTATTTTAATCGCTTATAATTAAAATTTCTTTCTTAATTACTTGATTATACCTATAATTGCGTATAATTAAGTGTAAGTGAAGCCGAGTTAAAACTTATTTTTTTTAATATACTGTACACTTACTATCAAAACACAGAATCGTCACTCTATTATTACCGCTATTTTAGTTAAAATTTCGCAAAGATTTAGTAAAACATGATACGAATAGTTAAGAAATTAAATTGCGTATAGAAATCACGGATTTTTCAATGCGCTTAAAAAATTTGATGCCAAAATACCCGATGTGTTACCACAGCTCGTTAAAAAAATTACACTCATTATGCTTCACATTATGCATATACGTATGTGTGTGTTTCTCACGGCCATAAGTTATCATCGCAAACAAACAAAATCGCTGTTCATTTAGAATGCGTGACAAGAAAAGCGTTTATCCCTCTAAAAGACTATTCTTGTTTCTTTATCCTCTTTCTCTCTCTTCTTTTTTCCCTAAGTCTTCCTCTTAGTCTGCTTCTTCTTCATAATCATCTATATATATATTTATAAATAAATAATGCAACTCAAAAAAATTCTTCTCTCGTGTGTTTCTTTATCTCGTTGTGTTTACTTCTTTAAAGAGAGAAAGTTTTAACGCTCGTCATTCACCGAGAAGTTTGTAAATATAACTTTTAAAGTTTATTGGTAGGCATTTATTATACTGCGAGCGTATGTTTTTAAGTCGCTTACTACTACTCTCCCAATTCACTGATGTTTTTAGTGTTGGGACGCGTTTCTATCATTTTTAACAACACGTTCTTATGAGACATGACATCTCATTTTTCTTTGGTTAGTAATAATATTTTCTCTTTCAATGCATATGTTCTTTTCACTTATTTTGTCTCGACTTCAGGCACAATATAATTACTACAGGCGTTACTACTATGTTAGCGCTCCGATAATTAATGCTTTATATTCTTTCATTAATCAGTGCTGAGTCTCTCGACTATTACAACACAATCTTAATATAATATTCTCAGAACCTTTACAGATATCTATGCGATTATCATTGAGTCTAATATCTATAAGTTTACATTAAAGGTTGGAAAAGTTCAAAAAACAAAATTTTATTCAAATTACACGAAAATAAAACCTCGAGTCACATAAAGCATAAGTTGTGGCCTTTAGTGAAGAGAATATCGGTGAGAAAATTGTTGTATACTTTAAGCCAAAAACTAACAACTAAGACATGTTTCGCGAGCGATAAAAAAGCGTTTTTGTGTCAAAGTATAAACCATAATAATCATGCAAATCATTCACAGTTATCTTTACGAGCATTGAAATCTGATATTAAAGATTTATTTTCAAAAAACATCAACGACTCGTAACTCAAAAAGAAAATTCAATTTAAGTAATATGTGTCTATAAAATATTAACTGATGAATCAAAACCTGTAATCAAAAAAATAATATAAAGAATTTTATTCAAAAATGTATTACAACGAGAATTGTTTGGCATATTTTTTTACTGATTTAGAAAGATTTTACTATATTTAAGAAAATAGTCTAATTTTTCTCTTAATGACTTCTATAGCATTCAATATCGCCATTTAAGATGTGTATTGGTTTATGTAACGTTACAAAATTAATGAGTCGTATCTCAATAAATCGAATGATAATATTAAAAATACTTAACATGTAAACACTGTTTGCAGGAATTAATGACAAAACAATAGTTTAATTCATAATTAGAATTTCCATAATAAAGACTAGTTTAAATATAAATCACTTGTTTGATTGTTTGGAATGGTTATTGCGATACAAAAATTTTTTTTACAGATAATGTAAAAAACATTTGTTTTATATTCGCCAGGGAATATAAAATACAAGCTTAAATAAGGTATAGTAATTGGAAAATTAAAAAAAGTACTCAAGAAAGCAGAACGACAGCAGCGAATGCATCAGTATTATGATTATCAGTATTATATACGAAGATTTAATAGTTTTTGACGGATCGCTGTGCACAACGGGAGCGAAAGAGATCACCAAAACACCTCCGGAGAGCAGCGCTCCGATCGCTACCAATAATAGCTGTATTACGTGTACATTAATCACCCATAATATAGAAATTGGTACATATATCGACAGCGAGTAACCATAAGTACATATTGTCTCAAATAACGTGTAAGTGATGGCACAGCCGCGAAACCAGAAAAAGAACCACAACGCGATCGGAACGGCTAACACATACGTGGCAATAGTAGACGCCGCTAAACTCACTTTGTTGTAGTCGTAATGCCAGTCATCACTGCCTTCCGGTGATCCCCAAGAATTTACGTAATTGACAATATTGCCACAAATGGCGATCGAGAACACCAGTGTAGTCGATATCCAAAACGGTCCGTAAAGGTCCGGATTCGGTGATATGTGTCGCTCGATGTAATTGCCTTTCGGCGACATAATCGGTACCGCAGACCACAGCATACGCGCCAACACTTGAGAAGTGCTCACATCGAAGTATTGCGCGAAATACTCCAACTGCCAGAACGCATATGTGGACGCTTTCGGCTGTCGTTCGCCACTCAAAAGCACATCCTCTTCGTCCTGAAGAGCGCTGTCGTCGAACGATGACGAGTACACCGACTTTGACGAGTTTATTGTGACCGAACTGCTATTCTTGTTGGACGACTGAGCGTTTGTCGGTATAAACGAGTGAAACTGGAGCTCATTCTGCGCCACATTAATGTCGCTCACACCGACACCAACACCAACACCAGTGGCGATGTTCGCTGAATTGGTGGTCGAACTGTCGTCCACCATCAGTATCGCTGATTCGTTCACCGAATGATCCATTTCTTTTAAATCTATCAATTAACCATTCGAACGCAGATATGTTTCTGGAAAAATGCGTTTGAATTGAATTCGTTAAATAACTTTGAATCGAAATATGCTGTTAATTACAATCAATAAGTTTTTGCTACGTTTTGTGTACAACTGTTTAATATTTACTTTCGTGTGAAACACATCACACAATTTATACGTTAGAGGTGTGCACTCAACGTAACACGCGTGCAACCGATAATTTGTTTTAGTAAATCGAGTTTGTACGTACGCTTCAAAAATCTTTTATCGTGATAAATGTTTAGTGGGAAATAATTTGAATGTTTTTTAATAGCATCTATAATTAAGCATTTTCACCACATTTACAGACCTGACATTTATTTATGGACGCTTTCGACGGATTAAAACTTTGATTTTTGTAGAGCTATTATTTTTATCAAAAAAAAATTCAGAAAACGAATCTTTTATTTTTAAACAAAAGAGTCGAATAAAAAATACTCTAAATTACGATAATATATAATATAAAGCATGATAATTGAATTATGACACAAATAATACCAGACTATTGGATAATGAATATGTTTGATTATGTAAACAAAGTTAACTATTATTTTATATTTATATTTAGCGAAAATATTATCTTAATTCATAGTAATCGTCAAAATGATTTATTTACTAATTTTATGCCTAAAAACTTTAAGTGCATGAAATTGAAAAATGTCAGCGATGATTGGAGTAAACATTTGTTCGTATATCAGTCCAATAACAATCAACAAATTTGAAACAACTTAAAAATTTCACAATAAAACGCATTCTGTTATAAAAAAATCAAAGTATAAAGTAATTTACATGTTTATGCCGATTAAGTAAATCGTGTATAAATGAATTATTATTAATGAAAATTTCCAATTCATTTAATTCGTGAGCGTATAATATTTGCCATATTTATTCATATCAACAACTGGTGGCTGACAACCGGCGGGTTTAAGCATCAAATGACTCGATGTTTTCTCGAATTCGGGCCAATCTATTGGCTCTTCTTTTTCGAGTACTTCCTTATTGCTATTACTGAGAGAAGATAGATCTGAGTGACTCGTGTCATCAGAACATCTTGAAGACGCGTCGCTATCCTCTTTGCTTATATTCAATTGTTTTAAACTATTTAACAGTTTTTTACGTCTGAGGTTAGTCTGCGACGTATCGCGCGTTACAGAACTGGTAGCAATCGGTCGACTCTCGCAATCAACACAATCTCCGTTATGACTATTAACAGATTTATTTATAGAGATATTTGATGGTTTAGGAAATGGACATCGAATAGGTTGACGAATCGGAAGACGAATCACTTGTGGTTTTTCTTTAATTTTGGTGTGACTGCCGCATGTTTTCGTTATCGGCAACACTTTTCGCTTCACTTCATTGCATTCAATATTACTATTACTATCGACAGCCAACCCCTTATCGACGAGAAACGATCGCAAATCGGAACCATTACTAAACTCAATGTTACCATAATAAGTGACGATATCATTGAAAGTGTCGCTACGTTTTATAATCGCACTCAACTCCAGAGTATTATTCAAACTCTTCAGGTCTGTGTGCAACTCTTTCACCACCTCTTTGATCGACTTGTCCTTAAGATCGGTGGATGCCTTGATATCGGACACGAAGAAGTGAATGGCGCGATAGGGAACGAACACGTGTGTCATAAATGACTTTAGCGAACGAATGTTCTGCTTCTGCACGCACTTCTTCACGCCGTAATCGAGAAGATATACGCTGTAGAGAAAGCCGGCGATTGCGTTGTACACGTTGTCTACTTTGGCGCGAACCCATAGCTTCCTCTTCGCGTCCAGTTTGAGATATACGGCCACATAATCGCCGATTTCGAACATAGTGGTACACATGTCCGCTAAATTGTAGTTCTGTTGCATCGATTGTTCCAGTTTTTCGTGGCGCTCGTCATTTTGGTTGCGTATCACGTAATGAATGATGTCTTTGGCGAACAGAAATTTCACTCTCAAACAGTCGTCAGTCGATGCCATTTCTTTTGACACGTGTTTAGCGAATTTCAAATATAATTGCGCGTTGTATTGGCAGTCAGTTTACTAATGGCATCAAAGTTCACACTAAACTCTAGATGTGGGCAAACAATGAGTTATTACATGCTGTGTTTACAGTTTACTAAAAATAAGCATCTTTTTA
>JAQIVF010002153.1:0-11710 GCA_034698365.1 Steganacarus magnus | reverse complement strand
ATAGGACGGGTCAAAAATTTTCTACAAACAGGACGGGACGGAACGGGATAATAGGTCTTAAATTCCAGGACAGGACAAGACTGTCTTTTTCAAAGTTTTTTCATGCCTAATTGTAATTATCTCCAATATTATGTCAAACATTGTAATAGTAATATATTCTTGTTTTGTTTTCGGTGACAAATTTTTTGAATATTTTTTTTGCTACGTTTATTTAGATTTTTTAATATCCAGCACTTTTATTTTGTGCGTAACATCCTTTTCAATAAAAAAAACAGTGGTAATTCAGTAAACCGTATGGGAAATCTTGAATCGCCATTTAGTGTGTTAAAACCTAACGCTAAACGAAATTCTAAAAAAATGGTAAATAAAATATAATTTACGATACCGAGTATATCAATCCAATTTTCATCAACAAAGTGATTGATTAAAACTTCTCTTTTTTTAATTTACTAACACAGAACGTGAAATCAATTTTATTCGCTACACTGTTGTGCGCTATTGTGACAATGAGTTTAGTGGACGCCGACCTGTTCAGCAGTCTCACTCAATCGCAGAGTCAAAGCTCGGGCGGTATGAGTCAGAAGCAAGAAATGCTCGGATCTCTACCCGTTATAGGCGGCGGCGCTGCCGGTCTCGGAAGTGTGGCGAAAGTTCTGTCATTGGGCGGCAAAAAATCTGCGAAAGTAGTCACATCGACCGAAGCGTCAAAATGAAGAAGACTTTGATTAATCAGACGGACATAAAAACGAATTATGATTTTATAAGTGTTTAGCGTTTCCTATTATTGTTTCGAATTTATTTTTAACGTAATTTGATTTTTAATTGATAGAAACTTTTCTGAACTTCGAATGTACATTTTGACTTATGTATTAAAATTAAATAATCTAATTAAAAATAATTGAATTTCAAGTTAACATTTTTTTATTTATTTCAAAATACCAATTGATTTCAAGGTCAATAATAATGAACTCGCAGACAGATGACACTAGAGAGACCTAAAAGTAAGGTAAATAGTTTTTTTGAAGATAATATTGCTATAACTTAACATGTTTTTTCCTAGTTATAACTATATTATTTGTGCGCTGGTGTTAATTAATTTGCATGCATCATCACTAGTGCGCTGCGAATCGGGAAGAGACTCTTTGGGAGGAATCGCTGGCGATATCGCGGTTAACATACAGGTGATCGGAAAACCGGGAAATAATGGCGTCGGCAATGGCAATGCAAAGCTGGGTGATCCGTCTTTCGCGGCAAATTACCAAAATGCGATTCCTCTGTTGCTTCCCGGAATTTATTTATTTAAAGGCACCGTATTGTCGATCGAGGGAAACACGACGCACGGTTTGACCGGATTTCTTAACGCGCTTCTAAATCCGCTGACACCTGTTTTAAAGCCGATATTCAGACCCAACGGCGTCTAATCTTGTAAAATAATATAAATAAAAATTGATTTAAGAATTTTTTACACTAACAAATAGGTTTTGTTTTTAATTTTTTTTATTATGGGGCATTTTCCTAATATATATGTATATATATTAAGATATTTATTAAGAAGTAATATTTTGATAGCAGCCATATTTTCAATAAACACCAGATGGAGAGAAATTTAGGCATAAACTTATTTTTTTTTATTAAAAGTGAATAAACTATATTTTAATTTTATTGCGAAAAGATCACATATTATAGCATTTTGGTATCAATAGAGTTTTCAAATTTATTTTTGAAATAATAATAATTCTCAAGTAAAGTTTGTTGTAGAAAAATATGGCCGATACGCTACAATAAAAAAAAATAATGGTAACTTTAATTGATAACTATTTTTTTTGCAATGATATGCACTATAATTTTCAATCCATCATCAGCTTCACCGCAACTTACAAATAGTCATTCTGTTTTCACTGCAATCAACATTATTTAGTCATCCTTTAAACACTCGCGTTAGAAGAAGCTTGGGTTCAATTATCGGTGATGTGGCCGCTATGATCGGTGTGGGCAGTTATGAGGGCCAACAACCAGTGGTTAATGGTGTGGGCGGTATATATAACGCACCCGAACGCGGGTCAAGCGCTACCAACACAGCGAAAGACACGCTTTACGGAACGGTTGCGGGTGCCAGTCATTTTCAATTATACAGCGGAATATATTCGGTGCTCGGTTTAGTGGGCAAATTGCTGTTCGGTTTGGGTGGTGGTCTCGGCTAAAAAATATTTGTGTTTATACAATTTAATTCTTCTTTGTTTAAATAAAAACTTGATTTATTTCGATGCAATTTTTCTAAAAAAATTTTTTAAATTCCGTTGAATTATCAGAGTTATACAGTAACTGTTAATTAGCTATTGTCGATTGAATTGAACTTCTCTCGTCTGTATTAATATTATGACAGTTGCGCGTATGTGTGTGTCAGCGACCCTAATCTTATGCAAGACGTCTCCGAATAAAACTTTTCGATTTATATTACGTTCTTTATAAATTAACGTAACTTATAGCTAATTAATTAAAAATTATAAAAATTAATTAAGTCTTAAATCTCAGTAAAAGACGAAATAACAGACGAATTTTAATATTTCGAATATTGAGTGACTTCAGTTTAGGTTCTGACACGTAACAAAATTTCTGATACATCTGTGAACTTTTTTTTTTATTAATTAAAGTCGTGTTTAGATTTTCTAAAATAAAGAGTCGATACTTTAATTCGACTTTAACGCAATATTTTAATTTAGTCTTTCAAGTAAAAATTTTTCAAGAAAAAAATGATATTAATACATAGGGTATGAAAAATTTGAACTTCGAAACAATAAGTTGATTTATTGATAACAAGTTTCTAAATTTTTCGCAGATATATTTAGCTTATTTAATTCTGTTCGTAAATGTAATCACACTAAACGGCGCACCATTTATCGACAGCTCGTTTTACTCCAGCCATCTTCAGAGCCATACCGGTGTGGTTCAACCATTTATCCAAACATTAGTGGGCGGACAGGTGTCGTCCGCCGCGTTTCCAACTAATCCCGGTTTTGGTGGCAGCTCTTCGGGCGGTAGTTCGAGCGGTTTACTCGGAGTTTTACTCGGATCTGGAGGCGGCATTATTCCCGGTGGTGGCGGTGGTGGTGGTGGCGGTGCTTTTGGTGGTCAACAACAGCAGCCACTGGTAAATTATAACTATTCGTAGCGCATATGATTCAATAAATAATAAGTAAATTATTTTACAGGCAGGAAGCGGTGTTGGAGTTGGAGGCGGAAGTGCTGTGGCGGCCGCCGATCAGCAGCAGCAGCAACAACAACAACAACAAGTAATTTATTTTTAGCATATTTTGGTGATAAATTATAATTTCTTTTACTAACCTCCGAATTCTAAGTATCCATAGAGTAGTATTCAGTTAAATAATGGATTTAACACGTAAATTCTAAAAATAATTCCTATTTTTTTTACCAGTTAATTTGATGATTAACGTTAATTTTATCTTCTGATTTTTAATTTTAAAATCTATTATGATTTTTCTATAAGTTAGAATGAATTTAGGAGAAATTTTTATCGATTTAAATAAGATAAAAAAAATACGAGATTTAACGTAATTTTAATTCAAGTTTCAAGAGTCAGAATCAGAGGTCCTGTAGTACTATAGTAAAGCCAAAGCAACTCTAGTCAATCAATCGTGGCTTTTATTAATCTAAAAATAATCTTTGAATTAATCATTCACACAATGCTTATTAAAATTTAAAATTCATCAATTCAAGGCAATTGCGGGAAGCGTTGGTGTGGTCGAATCACAACAGCAACAACAGCAACAACAAGTGCGCAAAACAAACTTATTAACTTAATTTATTTAAAATTTGCAATTCGTTTAAACCAATTTAGTCAGTAGCGGTTAGTGGCTCGAGATACGGCTTGCTTAGCCCAGTACTTGGTTCTGTTGGAGGTCTGACGGGGCAACAGCAACAGCAGCAACAACAGGTTAGAAATGTATTCAATTATAAATATTTTAAGTCATAAAAAATTCATAATAGTAATCAAACAAATTATGTGAGCTAATTATGTTAATATACATAATTGATTAATATAATATTGAAAATATTAAGCAAGCTGCTATAGCTGCGGGTGGAAGACCACCTATTTATGGGCCACCCGTAGGAGTGCCCGTTGGTGTTTCAAGTGTGGCAGCTCAGCAGCAGCAGCAACAACAACAACAAGCAGCGATAGCTTCGGGAGGGGTCGGTTATCCGATTGGTGGTGGTGGTGGTGGTGCTTATGCCGCGCAACAGCAACAACAGGTTGATTGCTTTTTGTTTAAATTAATTTATTACAAATTTATGAGAAATCAGTCAAATCAATTATCTATTGAACGATAATCTTTGAAAAAAAAATTAATCATTAGTTCATTAGTGAAAGTGACCATAAGTCTCCCGTTATAGATCTTTTTGTTCCGCTAAAATCTCTTCTTAACTGATTTCTCAATCCATTGCCGCTATTACAGTATTAATAAATCAGAGCGTTTTCTCAAATTATTTTGTGTTTTATTTACATTTTTATTATCAGAGAAATAAATTTCTAATAAATATAGTATTCTATCTATGTTTTGTAGCAACAACAGCAAGCAGCGATAGCGTCCAGTGGGGGCTATGGAGTGGGCGGTGGTTCGTTTGCCGCACAACAGCAACAGGTAATAGAAATTTCAAAATAAAAAAGATTTTATAAAAAAAATTATCGAAGTCTTGAAAATTATATCTAAACATTTACGTAATAATATTTATTTTAGCAACAACAACAACAAGCGGCGATAGCGTCAGGTGGAGGCTATGGTGTCGGCAGTGGTTCGCTGGCCGCACAGCAGCAACAGGTAATAGAAATTTAATTATTTAAAATCCAAATCTTTCCAATTTAGAAATTAAATCTAATAAATCAGATAATAATCATTTTATGCAAGAGATTAATCGAAGTAACAGAATAGGAGATTAAAAATAATGAATTAATTTTCTACAAGTATTTCAATTAAGAAAAATAAAATAGTTTTTTTTTAAAAAATATTCGAACTAAAGTCTTGAAAATGAATTTCTGAGACATTTACGAAATAATAGTTACCAAAGGTCGGATACCATTACTGAATTGATCTCATTTTAGTTTTTGAAAGTGTTATCGATATCTTTCTTTCTTAATATTTATCTCAGCAACAACAACAACAAGCGGCGATAGCGTCCGGTGGAGGCTATGGTGTGGGCGGTGGTTCACTGGCCGCACAACAGCAGCAAGTAATTTAAATATAAATTAAAAAAATAAAACAGTTTTTTTTAATATTTGAAGTCTTGGAAAATTAATCTCTAAAAAATTATACGTAATAATATTTATCTCAGCAACAACAGCAAGCGGCGATAGCGTCCGGTGGAGGCTATGGAGTGGGCGGTGGTTCGCTTGCGGCACAGCAACAACAGGTAATAGAAATTTAATTATTTAAAATCCAAATCTTTGCAATTTATAAATAAAATATAATCATATTAAAATAATTTGTAATTTTTTTTATAAATTCAAAATAATAAGCAACGATCATCTATATAGTACTAAATTAAGAAAAAAAAACATTATATTAAAAATAATTTAAATAATAATCAGAGCCTAACATTTTAGGTAAATAAATATCTTTTATTTATTAGAATAGCCATCAAATTTCAATTGATAATCAATTTTAAGAGTAAATAGACTTGAATAAAACGATCTTATATTTACATATTTATACATATTTATTTAATACGTTCGTACATATTTTTATGTTTGTAAATATTTTAATGAATCACAAAGATTGTCGTTTAAATCCTAAGAGTTTTTAAGACCCCGAAATGTGAAAAAAAAATTTAGATTAAATTCTATAAGTTTGACCCCCTTTTTAAGCTTACCCCTTGAACTTTCAAGTCTGGGTCTGCACTCAAACATAATTTCATTAAATTTTTAATTATTAATTGCAGTTCTATGACTTGAAACTACATATTTTGATTAAATATTTTACACTTTTTCAGTAAATAAATATGTACATATTTTCGATTTTTGCGTACATAAAATGTTAGTGTTATTATTAATAATACTTGCAAAGTTGTGTATATTATGACCAAATTGGATGTTTGTTTTAATTTTTCAAAATTACCGATATCTATGTTTCTTTAATATTTATTTTAGCAACAACAACAACAAGCGGCGATAGCGTCCGGAGGAGGCTATAGTGTTGGCGGCAGTTCATTTGCCGCACAACAGCAACAGGTAATAGAAATTTAATTATCTTAATAATCCAATCTTTGCAATTTATAAATTAAAACTAATCATATAAAAATAAATTGAGTAATTTTTTTATAAATTCAAAATAATAAGCATCGATCATCTATATACTCAAAAGTGGTGCTTGAGCTTGTCAAGTTAAAGCTCAAAAATCATACAAGTTGAGCTTGAGCTTCAAGCTTCGGAACAATGAATAGTCGAGCTTCAAGCTCAGCTCAGCTCAAGCTAGCTTAAGCTCACTCTGAGCTTTTTGCCATCATGTAGTACTAAATAACGAAGAAAAAAATAATACTTGTAAAGTTGTGTTATGACCGATTTGATCTTTGTTTTAATTTTTTAAAGTTATCGATATCTTTGTTTCTCAATATTTATCTCAGCAACAGCAAGCGGCGATAGCGGCAGGTGGAGGCTATGGTGGTTCGGTTGCGGCACAACAGCAGCAGGTAATTGAAAATAAATTATGTCATTGTTATTTGATGACATTTCGTATAAAATGAATTAACGATCATAACTATAATTTCGGTAGTTTTTTAATATTCTTTATACCTGTGATAAATTAGATAAATTAGGATTTTAATTAAATCTCTTATAAAATTAAAGTAATAAATAATTAAGGTTCTGTTGTAGAATTGAAATTACTTAAAAAAAATATTATAAGTTTTATAAAGAATATTTTAGTCTGCAGTCTTAAAATTTAATTTCTTAAACATTTATTGAAATATCGGAGTGTGTGAACACATATCGAACGCAAACACGGATATACTGTCCTAATATTGTTCAATATTATATATAATTATAATTAATTATTATCGTTCACAATATTTCCCAGCAACAACAACAGGCAGCAATAGCTTCCGGTGGTGGAGGTTATGGTGTCGGTGGTGGTGCGGTTGCCGCACAACAACAGCAGGTATTATTAATTGAATCTGTTATCTAATTTAGTTAACCACTTTCTGATTCCCAGTGTGATTTCGATATAATCATCACACTATCGTTTTCTTATTATTGTAAACTATGATAGTTATCATAATCCTTGAGCTAATCTCATCTAATATACCACAGCAGCAACAGCAGGCCGCTATAGCATCAGGTGGTCCAGCGAATGGCGGTGGTTATGCAGTCGGTGGTGGTTCTGCTATCGCACAGCAACAGCAGCAACAACAACAAGCGGCGATAGCTTCTAACGACGCAGTTGTCGGCGTTGGCTACCCTGTTGGTGGGTCGGCTGTAGCGCAGCAGCAACAGCAACAACAGCAACAACAGCAAGCGGCGATAGCGTCTGGTGGTGGTTATGCAGTGGGTGGTGGTTCGGTTGCCGCACAGCAGCAGCAGGTAATCGAAATTCGTTTTTTGGTTAATAAATTATTTTCAATTAAGTTTTTCGATCTATGCAAGAGTTCTATTGTATTAATTTCTTCACTCTAATTACTCAATAGTAAATTACTAATAAATACGATCAACGAATTTTTTTTACAAAACACAGATGACATACTTTTAACAGTTCATAATAAAGTCATGGCTTATGTCTTCAAGATTCCCTAAAAATGAATGTTTTTTTCTTCTAATTATTCGTCTTATTTAATTGCTGATTCGCATTACCGATACCAAGAGAGAGCCTCTTAGAGCTGCTTTATCTTTAGTTATTAATTAACGAGTAAAAAATGCATTATTCCTTACTAATAAAAAGTGCATTATTTAGATTTATTAAGTAATATTTGTATCGCAATGTTAAATAATAGGTTAGACAATTGAATATTTTGTTATAAGTTATTATGTAACACTACTGTGACGTGTTTTACGGTGCATTCTCGCGGTTTACACTTTAACTTTATACGCGTACAAAGTTATACATAGTTAATCTTTGAACCAATATTATTGATTAAAAAGAGTATAACTTTGATTTATCGATTAATCAATTTTATTGCGTACGCAAATAAATCAAAATTAAAAATATATGCTAAAATTTTTAAAAATTATAAATCAAAATTTCAATATGTTTTGTCAGCAACAACAAGCAGCTATAGCTTCGGGAGCTCCAGTTGTCGGCGTTGGCTACTCTGTTGGCGGGTCGGCTGTATCGCAGCAGCAGCAACAGCAACAACAGGCAGCTGTAGCATCGGGCGGACCATCCGTGGGTTACGGTTATCCTGGTAGTGGTTCGGCTGTTGCACAGCAACAACAGCAACAACAGCAGCAACAGCAGCAACAACAGCAACAACAGCAACAACAACAACAGCAGCAGCAGCAACAACAAGCTGCAGTAGCGAGTGTGGCTGCACCACCACCACCAGTGTATGCAGTGCCACCACCTCGACCAGTACCTGTGGCTGTAGCAGTGCCAGTGGCTGCTCCTGAAATTGTAAGCATTTTTCAATAGAAATTTTTGTAAATATTCGTGTACAACGAAAAATAGTTTACTTGCGAATAATAGTTTCTTTTAACTAAAAACTTTTATTTCTTTAAAATCAATGGTATATACTTATATTAATATTTAATTAATATACAAGTTATCATAACAGAAAAATATCTTATTTCTCAAATTTTTGTTTTTCTTCCGATCAAACACTCATATACAGTATTAATTTTTTATTTTTCATTTAAAACTTTCTAATCATATAATTTGAAATAAAATTTCTATTCCGTAATTATACTCTTTCTCTTAGGATTTATCCTTAATTTTTGATACTTTTATACTTTTACAAATTAATTAAGTTATCCATAAACAGGCAGTTGCGCAACAACAGCAGCAGCAGCAACAACAACAGGCCGCAGCAGCTGTTGGCGCGGGAGTAGGTGTCGGCGGAGCTGCTCAACAGCAACAGCAGCAACAAGCAGCAGCTATAGTCGGTGGCGGACCGGCGCCGCACGCAGTATTAGCGACACCTTTACTATACGGAAGTTCAGTTGAGTCGCAATCAACGGCCAGTTCGAGCTCGTCTCAATCTCAGTCGTCGAGCGCTACGAGTCACACTGTCACGCGATCGCTTGCCGCTCCAGTTGTAGGTCCAGTTGGCGTTCCGGGCGTTGTGGTCGGGCCTGTTGGACCACCAGGTAATTTCTGATATCTATATTCATGATGAATGATTTAATGAATTTAAAATTTATTTTATAAAATTTTTTGAGAAAATTAAAATATTGTGGCAAAGTTGTAAGAAAATTGTTAGCGTGAGTATTATCATCATCACATATGAGCTAATTTTCTCAGTGTTCTCACAAAACCTTTCCATAATGTTATAAACTTTCTCGAAAGGCTTATAAAAGCAATTTTAAGTTCGATATAATTATTGTTTAACTAAATTAATATAGATTATGCTTCAGGGGCTGCGGTGGCTGCTCAACAGCAACAGCAACAACAGGTACAATCGAATAAAATATTAAAATTTTGTAAAAAAAACAATTAAAAATAATTTGCATACAGCAAGCGGCGGCAATTGCTGGCGGAGGGTTGGGTCCATCGGGTGGTGTAGGTGTTGCTTCCGCTCAACAGCAGCAGCAGCAACAACAACAGGTTTGAATAATCAAATATTAAAACTCGCAGTCTATTCTGACAATATAAAAAATGTTAGCAGGCAGCTATTAGTGGTGGACCGGGAGGTGTTGGCGCAGTAGCGCAGCAGCAACAACAGCAACAGGTTTAAGCAATTAAAATTTAAGACTTACAATAAATTAAAAAATGTTATAAAAATTAGCAGCAGGCAGCTATCGCTGGTGGACTTGGAGGAGTTGGAGCAGTAGCTGCACAGCAGCAGCAACAACAGCAGCAGGTACTATACTTGATATCATTTTCTTTGTAAATGATTAAATTAATTAATCAAGTTTTTTGTTCGATATTGTCATAATTTAATACAATCCGAATGCGAATTTAGGGAATCTCTGTCACGCTTGAGCTTTACTAAAAGATAAGATTTTAAACAGAGCCAAACACAATATCGTAGTCTTAGGTCATCTAACTATCGCTTAATGCTTTGTTTTTATTTATGTTTTTTAATTCACATTAAAATTTAAAGTATACTGTTTGTATTTTGCCAAAGGACTAATAACAAAATTTCTTTTTTCATTCGAGTTTTTCCAGATTGAGATCAAATTAAAAGTTTATAAACTTTACGTTTAATAAACACTTTTTTTTGCTAGGAATTAGCTATTGCAGGAGGGGTCGGTCCGGGAGGAGCAGTGTCCGCCGCTCAACAACAGCAACAACAGGTCGAACATTGAATCATAAACATAGAAAATAAGTAATGCTTAACTTTAATTTTAAATTATTTATTTACAAAGCAATCCGCTGTAGTCGGTGGAGCTGGAGGGGCAGCGGTTGCTCAGCAGCAGCAACAACAACAACAGGTTTAAGCAACAAAAAAATTAAAATTAATTTTAAATTTTAAAATACAAAAATATTAAGCAGGCAGCTATCGCTGGTGGAATTGGAGGAGTAGCTGCTCAGCAGCAGCAGCAACAGCAGGTTCAGTAGTTGATTCAATAATAGTAGTAACACAGATTGTATCTTATATTCTAATTTAAGTTATATATAATTTCAATATTAAGTCAGTTAAGTTATTGCTCAAAAATTATAATAATTAGTAATATTACTGATTATAAGAGAAAAAATTTTGAAATAATAGCGCGTCTATAGATTTGACTTCTATCGGCTTAATAGCTCGAATTAAGAATTAATAAATCTAAAATAAAAAAATATTTCCAATAAATAATTTGTTACTTGTAAGTAAGATTATCATAATTAAGGATGGATTAAACGGTTCGGATTGTAATCCCTTAGGGTTTTGATTTTTTTTTTAAAAATTCCGGTAATTCAGGGTTAATCATAAATATAAGTATAAAAAATTTAAATATTTTATAATCAATGAAATAAATTAACAATATAAATCATTTTTAATTTTAGTTTTATGTGGATTAAGTATGGTGTTGAATGTTCTTATAATTAAATTTAATAAAATTGGGTTTAATCTATAATAGTAAAAGGTTTATTTTTAGTTTTTATTAGAATGATTATGCTAAAAAAGAACCAATAATTAATGTTTAATAATTATTTGTGTGTTCAAAAGCAAGCTGCGGTAAGTGGTGGTCCCGGTGGTGCAGCAGTAATATCTCAACAGCAGCAGCAACAACAACAGGTATGAAAAATGTTAAGGCATTTTAAGTTTATTAACGACAATTAGTTAATTTTTATTATTAATAGGCTATTGCTGGCGGTGGAGGATTTGGTGCACTGGCAGCGCAGCAGCAATCGGCGGCAGTCGCAGTGGCGCGATAAAGAAATTTTTTAGTCCTTATAATTTATTTTGTAAATTAAAATCGTTTGTCATTTATTTGTTTGTTAATTAATTAAAAAAACAATTTTCACTGAGCAAGAAATCAAATCATTAAAACAAGAACGAACATTCAAAATGGCTCACTTTGATAAATATATCTTAGCAATTATTACACTTAAAATTTTGAGAA
>JAQIVF010002152.1:0-11711 GCA_034698365.1 Steganacarus magnus | reverse complement strand
CTGTAAAGAAATCGAAACACTCTGAGTGTCTGGCTCTAAATATGTAAACTGTAAAGTTTACTTAAATGTTGTAAAAAATAAATTATAATTTTTATAATTATAATCCTTATTATAAATATGTTTATTGTACAACAAAAAATAATGTCAATTCTCAAAATAAAAGTAATTAGGAAATATTAAAAAGGATATATCCTATGTTTAACACGTTTATTGTCACTTTGATGAATTCAGGAATAACTCCATTTTTCAGGATTTAAAACTAAAATTCAGGATTTTCGGGAACAACAAGATCTTAAAATACTTGTTTAATTGTTATTCGTGAACATATCCTTTAAACCTGTTTATATTTTTGTCCAAAATTTCGGGGTTTTCCTGAATTTTTCGTTTCTAATAATAAGTGGTTTAAGTCATTTAACATTTTAAAGCCATAACTTCAAGTAAAACTTAAAACTCTACATAAAATTAGTTTTTTGTTCATCTAAAAATATAAAATAAAATTGCTGTCTATAAATTACTTAAAATATAAATTAATTAAATTTCAGTACTAAATAATAAATACTTTGTAGGAAAGAAAAAAATTGACACTATTTGAAGTTCATTCACTTTTATACTATTCGCTCCAAGTATCTGTTAAGCAATATAATTAAAAGTCTTATTCAGATAATGTTGCAAAATAGATATATCTAGTGGTGTTGTTCAGTAAAAAACATACTTTTGTTGATTAAAATGATTTTTAAAATTACCCTTCAACTTATAATGCCTGAACAAAATAAAAAATTTTTCTATAAATATATTAAAATCTGTGCTTACGTGACCAACTTGTTTTTCCAAATCAACTTTGTGCGTCAATTATAATCTGCAAAATTGCGTTTATTATCAATAATAGTTACAACGATTGTATTTAAAACTAGTGTTGCATTGATTGTTAAAAAAACACAAAATTAAAATTAAAATTATTTGTGAATTTTAATTTTGAATAATTAAAAGTAATATACAATCAAAACTAAAATAAAAGGAAAAATCAAAATCAAAATACAATCAAAATAATATTAAAGCTGATAATAAAATCAAAATACAATCGAATTTAATATAGATCTTATAATAAAAATTAAAATCAAAATGATAAACTGCAGAAATAACATTATAAATCAAAATACAATTAACATAGAAAATCACAATTAAAATTAAAACCATCAATAAAATCAAAATCAAAACTAAAATTTTTTTAATAATCTAAATCAAAATACAATCAAAATAGAAAATATCAAAATAAAAATATCAAAATAAAAATATCAAAATACAATGAAAATTAATAATTGTATAAAAATAAAAATCAAAATACAAACAAAATTAAAAATCATTGTCAATACAACACTATTTAAAACACTTAATTTAATAACCTTCACATATTTTTCTAAAAAGGTCTAAAAGTCAAGATATAATCAATTTAGTTATGAGTGGATTACTAATCTAATAATATAAGTAATGATAATAAAAAGAGCAATATAAAAAAAAACAAGATCGTAACGGTCATAATATCTGACTTCGTATTGAAAATTTTTGTTGGATATATGGATATTATTTTAATGATTAATGATTATTAGTGGTTGCAGCTCACTACGTTCGCTCGCTCCCCACTTACTATAATGCCAATATAGTATATGCCGGTATAGCCCGGGCTTTATAAAATATTACAGCTTAAACGGGATCTATACTACATTACCGCCCAAAGTGGCATATGCCGGTTTTACTATTGATAAAATGTGGGTTTTATACTATATTACCGCCCAAAGTGGCAGATGCCGGTTTAGGAAGCGTAACACGGACAGACGGACGGATGGACACACAGACAATCCCAAATTCATATACCTGCCTTGATTTTATCGAAGTCAGATAAATAAAATAAAATAGTTATTTTTTTAGCACATAACTATATTTGACATAAACTGTTTGCAGAGACTAGAAGTAGTGATATTTCTTTAATAATTATTAGTTAGGAACTGTTTTTTCTAACAAAATGTCGTCGATTAATAATAAATACAATATTTTTGGTAAAATCGATTCACAATTAATTAATAATATTAAATTATTTTATTTAAATGAAACGGATTTATTGTTTTCAACAAATGATGATAATAAAATATTTCAATACATGATTTATGCATCAAAATTAAATACTTTAGAACTTTTTGAAAAACAAAGCGTTGTTAAATTTGATTGCGGCATAAACTGTACCCTCAGTTATACTCATTATTTGGCGCTCACTAATAATGGCTGTGTCTATAGTTGGGGTGATAATACATGGGGTCAGTTGGGCGATGGGAGCCATAAAATGCGTGAGCAACCCAATGTAATTAAGAGATTGTCTCATCTATTTATTGATGATATTAGTTGTGGCGGTAGTCATTCACTATTCTTATCGAGTAATGGTGATGTGTATGCGTGCGGATGGAATTACTATGGACAGTGTGATGGAGACGCTACTGATTCTCATTCAATACCAGTTATGGTCAGAATATCGAACTCAACTAAAGTGATTGCTATTTCGTGTGGCCATAGTCATTCAATAGCACTCACTGATTGTGGTCACGTGTTTGGATGGGGTGATTATAAATCAAGTTTACAATCAGATAAAGAAAAACCGCTGACTCCAATTCAATTCGATGTGCCATTGATTGAACAAATAAAGTGCGGTAAGTATGTTACATTGATGCTATCAACAAATGGCGATATTTATATTTGTGATGATACTGAAGAATGCGCAACGCTTCGTAATCCAACAAAAATAAACACTTCAACAAAATTCATTGAAATCGCTGCAACAATACATTCTGGTTTACATGTTGCTTTATCACAGAATAAAAAATGTTTTGTTTTTGGAAGTTATGCTGAGAATGTAAAAGTAGTTACATTATTTGGTTTAGAAGAAACTCCTTTCACGTCGATTAACGAGACATTTGAAATGTATGAAAATATAACTTTTAAGTGCATTTACAACGAGAAATTTGTGAACGTAACGTCACAATACTCGAACAGTTTTACTGAATTGAGATTAATAAGCAGTGTTGGATTCTCGAGTGTATTTAAATGCAAAAATAGATTAACAAATAAAGCGTATGCAATGAGAAAAATTAGTTTAGAGCCACTAAATGAAGAACTAGTGAAAAGAGAATTAAAGGTTTTATCTAATCTTGATTGTAATTTCATTGCGAAGCACTACGAGTCTTGGATCGAACACAATTATTATCTAGACTCATATGGTAGCGACAGTGATCATCAAATTGATGATTTAAGTAAATTATTTTATAGTCCACTGCGCACCAAATTATTGCACATTCAGTTTGAATTATGTTCACTAACGCTGAGAGATACTATCAATACAATAGTGAATGAATGCTCGAAAACACCAAACAAAACACTACCATTAAGTGGTTATTATGTTTCAAGCGAATTATTGTACGAGTTATTAGAATGTGTGCAATACTTACACCAACAGAAACCAGCGATAAATCATCGCGAATTAAACCCGGAAACTATTTTAATAACTAATTTTTCTAATGAAAATCAAAGATTTATTAAATTAGTAGATTTCGGTTTATCAACCTTTCCTTCGCTCACAAGTGAATTACCCGCCAAAAGTATTGCCGGCATTGAGTACAGAGCAACTGAATTAAAGTGTAGCACAAAATTCTCAACAAAGGCAGACATATATAGTATTGGTGTTATTATGATTGAAATGTTTCAAATTGATATCAAGTAAGATTAACTTTTCAGATTTAAGCTTTTTTGGTTTATAAATTTAATTGCTAACTCTAATTTTAATAGTGACGACAATACGAACAAATCGCTGCCATTGAACAAAATAAAAACTATTGCTTTAAGTGCGTTGAATGCAACGCCAAGTTTACGATCGGATTGTAGTGAAATGTTATCGCAACACAATGAATGGCGTCTCC
Source organism: Steganacarus magnus (assembly GCA_034698365.1). NCBI lineage: Eukaryota > Metazoa > Arthropoda > Arachnida > Sarcoptiformes > Steganacaridae > Steganacarus > Steganacarus magnus. Next base: position 7,755 of record JAQIVF010002152.1, on the reverse strand, counting down.
GACGCAGTCAAGTGTCTTCGAGTGCAGAGATAAAGAAATTTCTTTGCAAACATCCGAAATCAAGATCGCCTGAAGATAATTTTATTGAGTACTTCATTCAAAGCAAGTTTGAACTTTATAACTCTTTAGATGAAACAAATGTCTCTAATTCTCTGATTATTACAATAATACCGATAATTATTTTAATGTTTTTGAATTTTTTTCTTTGGTTTTTGTCTCTATTTTGATTAAAACAATTTATAATTACTTCAAAAATATTGTATTTAAATAAAATATTATAATTTACATAAAGAAAACTAATTGTTACTTTAAAACTAATTTTTAAAAGTGTTTAAACTTACCTATAGTGTCTTTCGTTACCGGTCACGATAAAAAAATAAAAACATCCGTCTAATCTGGCTTAATTAATATTACCGGAATTAATCACTAATTAATCTTTATAATAAAAGCCTGGAATTTAATAGGACTTTGTACCCATTTTACTCTTAATTTCTATTAAATTTTATATAATTTTCGTTTTATTAAAAATATAATGCAATATTTTGAATCATAATTATTCTTTAATAGTTATATTTAGACTCAACTCAGCATAAACTTCGCTTTATTATAAAATTAATCACTAAAAAATTTACGGAGTAAGTTAAGATTTTTTTGCTTTATAAGCAATAAAGTCTGATTACATTTAATAATGACTTAAAATTGAATATAAATATGATTAATAACGAGTTTTAATACTACTATATTTTTAACGGTTTAAGGACTAATAGCTTTTAATAATTAAAAAAAGGCTACATAGAAGCGTAAGCTTTTATATTAAATAAATTGTTTTTTTTTAATTTTTCAACATTTCTCAAATAATAACAATTTAAAAATAAATAAGTGTGCAAAATTTAAGTGATAATCATATAAGCATCTATTAAATTTATTTTTTGTAAGGTAATAAAAAAATTAATTCCAAAATTATTAATAGATTATTAATTAAATTTAACTGTTTATTGGCCACAAATCTTGCTGAAAAAAAAGAATATTTTTTCGGGTAGAGTTTTGGCATAATATGATATATGAAAGGTTTTATATGTTATTTATATTTTAATCGAAGTTAATTTTAGCTCCAAGTTCTACAAATCTTAATTAATTTGTTCCGTTAGCCGAAATTCCGGCTCAAACGATAAAAACTTTTTTGAGAGACATAGTAGTGTAAGTTTCACATTCGGATCTTTGTTGATCTCTACTTAAGTACTGAAAATTTGTTTTTCAATTGCAATCTTTTAAGCTGAACCATGCCTCGTCGGTTGTGATCACTTTTTTCCATCGGTCACGTAGCTTACTGTAGAGTGGCCACCATCGGTGATAACGATTTTCACGCATTTTTGCTGTTAAATGATGCACTTTTGGTTTAGTTATCCGAAAGGCAAAATTTTTATATAATATGACATATCGAATCACTTTTAAACGCTAACCCTTACTCTCTTTAACCACAAATCGGGTTTTTTACAATCACTTTAAGCTTATTAAGCTGTATTTTGGATATTTAACTTTTGCGGAAACATTTCTCGTTGTGTTTTCGTTATTTATGTTTTTTGTAACAATATTTAATTTCTTCTTACTTTAATTTGTTTATATGCTGAAAATTGCGATTTTTCGACCACTTAGTACTTAAAAGGGTTTGTATTTGGCCAAATAAATTCGGCAAAGTTCTTGTGAACGTCATTATTATCACTAAATTTATGTTTTTTCAATATACATAATCTTTTACAAAGAATTACTTGTAAAATATTAAATTCAAAATTGTCTCATTCAATTTTACACTCACCCTGTTTTGAATTTATACGTAAGGTAATAAATGAATTTTATAATAACTTCCTAAAGTTTTTATAAGTTTATGATAGAAGTATGGTTTAAGATATGATATATAAGTAGTTTAAAAATACACATTTTTTAATATTTTTAAAATTCACTATAATTTAGTTTACTTCTTGTTACTTAAAAAACATTTAACATTTAACAAAATCATTGAAAAGATTAGAAGCATTTTAATAAATTTAACCTAAAAACGTTTATTTTCGTTTACCCATAACTTTTTTTCGCGTGTCGTCTCTCACTCATCCGCTAAGTACTAATGAGAAGTGCTTTTTATAATACGCTTATTAAAAAAAAGAAAGAGAGAGAACAAGTGAGTGAATGTTTTAAATAAAGATAAAAAGATAGAATACGATTTATTCACGTCTTCTTCATATTCAATTCCAATTTTGAATTAAAATTTGTCGAAATGCCATATAATGTGCGCGTTTCCCTAAATAAAGTTAGAGCCCAAATAGAAATCAAACCCCGATTTCTGGCACCGTTTCAAGCCGTTTATTAGACCAGTGTTTAGAACATGTTTAGTGCATCATATCTCGCACTGCAGTGAACGCTAGTGTTTTAAATGTGATATCTGTTAACGTTAGAATTAGTTTTGTGCTTTACATGTGTCACTTCAAATAAAATAATAACTGATACAATGTTCGCAATTGATTGTTGAAATGTGAGGATAAAACAAAAGTTCAATAACCATATAAACTGGCAATAACAGCACGTATCAAGTAATAGACAGTGTTGTTCATTGCCATTACAGTATTGTATGCATTGGCTGTTTGGGTGTAATTTCGGCCAAAATATCACAATTTCGATTCCGGTTATCAAAATCAATTTCAATGCAATAATAATTTGATCTAACAATAGCTTCCAAAAATAAACTGCATATATAATGCTAGTATTTCGCAGAGTATGACTGCGACCGAAACGCTGATACCGATCAGCCAAAGAAAGTAAACACCTTTAAGACAATTCAAATTAAAATACGTGAAACTATATTTATCTAGTAATTTATATTTCTCTGTCCATTCATCTTTCAAATCATCTAATGATCGCGAGCTTGTTATCCAGTATCGATAAATTCCACTCTCAACCAGAGATTGTATTCTAAAATAAAATAAAGATTTGTTTCATTATATTTATATTTTTAAATGTTTTTGTTGTTGTATAATGCAATTGAAAATTTAATAACAAGTTATTGATGTCAATCACGAACTGAGTGTTAGCGTTAGATATGGGCAGCGAATAGAATCTCGGCTCAATGCCAGTTTTAGACACACGAAGTTCTTCACTAAGCATTCGCTTCCACTTATGTTTTCTCATATTCAATACACTATCCATTACTCGCTTATTAATCACCAGTACATATCTTCCTGTTTTTAATATTTTGATTAAATCTATAGTGAATTCTCTGTTCGGTTTAACGATTTCCCTTTCATTAAAGTATTTTAAGCGCTTACTAAATGTTGCTAAAAAGGGGTCCGAATCTTTATATTTTCGAACGCTTTGTTCAAAATATTTTCCTCGACAAACAATGATCTTCACTTCATTGCGTTCATATAGTGACTGAAATGAATCGATAACATTGGATGAGCCGATTTTCATGAAAAATCCACGCGACACTCCAGCAAATGCCGATAACAATACAGTGCACGATAATAACCAAACTGTTAGCAGTATTCTGTTCGGTAACATTTTTATTGCTGCGCGGTATGCATTGCTAGGGAATGGTTCAGATAGTAATACCGAAATATAGCACCAAATGTTAGCTATAGCTTTCGAAAGTGACTTTTCGTGCTGTAGCGCGAAAAGTAATATTAAAAGTATAGAAAGAACGATTGCGAGCCAAACATAAGCATCAAAACTGCTAAGATATCGGAATACAGACCACTCTTCCATCATTGGGATCGAGTAGATATGATTACCATCCATTAAATCGATTTGTCGTGTGATTTTTAAGTTTCGATTATAAGTGACATAACTTCCGTGATTAATAACGCCCAGATAAATGTCTAATTTGTTTTCAACTAATAATTCGGTTGCGTTTTTTATTTCAACAGTCGCGATTTTTTCTCATAATGCTATTTATGAGTTAAGGAATGGAAAAGCCGTTAAGAATTTAATAATACGCACGTAATTATATTAGTTCCCCTGAAACTATGTTTCTATAATACCTGTATCCATATTTCATCGACAGTTCAACAATCAATCTGATAAATGTGCCGCAAAGTTGATGCTTAAATTGAGCAATTAATTGATAAATATTCACGTAACTCTCAGCCACTCTCAAAATTTTATTATTATCTATAGTTTGATTTTGAAAAAATGTGATGGTTTCACTTTCGCGAATGTCGACACAATATTTATTGTTGTTCATAGCTCTTTTGATCTCTATATTTATTTTGCCTTCAAAATAATTTTAGTGAATGCCTATGTGCGCAATTATTTCTAAAATCAATTACAGTAAAAGCAGAAAATTCTTTATTTCACGTTTAATATAAACTCTAACTTCACTGCTGACTTATATATTTTAACATCATTATCAAGTTGTGTGTCATATGCGTAAATAATGTTATTAGAAAAATAAAATATTATCGATAATGAGAAAAATACATCAAAATCATAATTTTTTTGAGAAAAACAAAATTTTATTTTTTAATAAATCTAAGTGTTTGAATGAGATATGGTTTATCTTTTTTCTGACTATTGGTTACTATTGCTGACAGAAAATAATTTGTCTGATTTATGACAATTGCCACATTTTTTTATTTGTTTATAGACGATTTTTAAACTTTTTGTATATTTCGGAACACTTATAGACATCATTCGACGACTTATGCGGAGTGAAAATTTTTAATAAAATAAAGATTTATTAAAGCTGTCAATAAAGTTTTAAATTTTTAAGACTAGGCAAGCAGTGGTTTTACATTTAAATAGTTTATTAGCAGTTTATAGATAAATTTAATACGAACCTAAAATTATCTCTCATTTTTGTTCTTTAAATCGAAAGCAAAGATGACTCTACTATCATGTATTGTATTATATGCATTCACTATTAACATTTAACATTTGAACAAATAAGTGAAAATTATCACAATAAAATTAACATTCATTTATTACTACTTAAATAGTAAACATTATATAAAAAACTAAAAATAATTTTATTAGATTTTTGTTTCTTAATAAAAGCATTTGAAAAATGAAATAACAATTCATTAATATAATTTTTCGAACAGGGGTTCCATATCTTTGTTTCCTTGTCTGTCACTATTCTTGGAGTTATACCCAACAGTAATATCTTCGTTGTTTTCATCTTCACCAGTAAATTGCCAACAATTGTTTTGATTCCACGCGCGATGTCCTCCACAACATAACCCGCAACATTGAAGTTTTTTGTGCCTAAAAATGCATTTGAAGCTCTCTAGTAATAATTAATTTTATGCGCAAAATATACCGATCATTAGCACAACAAATTTCGGTGTCAATGCGTCGAACTCGTGATTCTGTATTCTCCACAACACATTCTGTGTGGTATCGCCGCCAACACCATAGTTATACGCGCCTCGTGTCGCGTAGTGAGTGTTCCACGTTGTCGTCCCATTCTTAGCCCAGCTTTCCATTATTGAATCGCCGATAAATACCACTTTCATGTGTGTTGCGGTTTGATTGAGAAGTCTTTGGTGTTTTGTGAGCCACGTGTCATTCTTCGCTTCCGGTTCCCATGGATTAACTGCAAAAGAAAATTCTACGAAAATTGTTATTATCGTCAATACAAGTATAGGTTTCATTATTCTTTATTTTTTCAATTATTTGTATTTGAATGTTGCATATTGTTTACGATTATTAAAATGGTTTAATCTAATACTACGCTTATATATATCTGAATATTACTTAATAAAATGCTTATATCGAAACATTTGCTAAAAATTGAATTCTTTTAGCGCTTATCATTGTTGGGTGAAGTTTTAAGTTAAATAACAAAGTTATTTAATTGTATACAATTTATTATCAAAGAAACTTAAGTCATATAACATTTTAAATACATGTCTTTAAGTGAAATTTTAAATCATAAATCTTTAAGTCAAAGTAGTTTTGTTCACATAAAAAGATCAGATAAAATGTCTATCCAAAAAAAATTAAAATAAGCTTAAATAAATTAATTGAATTTCAGTATTTAATGATAAAATAGTACACTTCACAGTAGAGAGAATAAATTTGACAGTTTCTTACAAATCCATGCAAATTTCATACCATTCGCGCGCGTGACATCTGCTACGCAATAAAATTTTACAGTCAATCGTTTAATATTTAAAATTGATAAATAATGCGTTTAAGTGTTATAAATTTATAATTTTGTTTTTGAAATAGATTTTTTGAAAAATATTTTTATACATATCACCCAATTAACTTATAGTGCATTACCCAAAATGATAAAAGTTTTTATCTTTGTTTTACAATCAGTGCTTAAGTGATCTAAATGTTTTTTCACTTTAATTTTGTGCGTCAATTATAATCTGCAAAAATAAAGCTTATAATAACAATAATAAATAGAAAAGCATGTGTTTAAAACACTTAATTTAATAACCTTGACATCTAATGCAGAAAAAAATCTTGAAAGTCAAGTCATATTAGACTTAGTTAGAGTGGATGATTGCTAATCTAATAGTATAAGTATTGATAATAAAGTGCAAAGTCAACAAAAAATAAATAAAATAAAACTGAATTAGTTTGTTGCACATCACTAAATTTGACTTAAACTGTTCGAAGAGTCTAGAAGTGGCAATAATTCTTTAATAATTATTAGTTAAGGAATTTATTTTTCTAACAAAATGTCGTCGATTATTAATACACACAATGTTTTTGGTAAAATCGATAATCAATTAGTTAATGATATTAAATTATTTTATTTAAGTAGAAGTGATTTATTGTTTGTAACAAATGGTGATAATAATATATTTCATTACAAGATAAATGAATCACAATTACATATTTTCGAAGATTTTGAAAATCAAAGCATTGTTAAATTTGATTGCAGTAAAAGTCTTCCTGAGTGTGATAATGCTCACTATTTGGCGCTCACTGATAATGGCTGTGTCTATAGTTGGGGTGAGAATGGTTCGGGTCAGTTGGGTGATGGAAGCAGGAAAAGACATGACAAGCCAAAAGTAGTTAAGAGTTTGTCTCATCTGTTTATCGATGTTATTAGTTGTGGCGGTAGCCATTCACTATTTTTATCAAGTAATGGTGATGTATATGCGTGCGGCTTGAACTGCTATGGACAGTGTGGTACTATAAATAACGACCCTTTTTATTCTCAATTAATTCCAGTAGTAATCAGAATGGCTAACACAAATAAAGTGACTGCTATTTCAAGTGGCTCTAGTCATTCAATAGCACTCACTGATTCGGGTCACTTGTTTGGTTGGGGCGCTTATAATTCGAGTTTACAATCGACACAAGCGAAACAATCGACACCGATTCAATTCGATGTGCCATTAATCAAGCAAATAAAGTGTGGCAGTTATTATACATTAATGCTATCGAATAATGGCGATATTTATATTTGTGGTCATATTCCTGACTGCGTAGAACATCTCAGTCCAACAAAAATAAACTGTTCTACAAATATCAATGAAATCGCTGCAACAATACATTGTGATTTATGTGTTGCTTTATCGCAGAATAAAAAATGTTTTATTTTTGGAAGCTATGTTAACTATGACTATGCAAAGCTAGTTATAATCAAAGACTTAGAAGAAACCCCTTTCACATCGATTAACGAGACATTTGAAATGTATGAAAAAATAACCTTTAATACTATTAACAACGAGAAACTTGAAAATAAATTATTTATTGAAGATAACTTCGCGAACGAAACGTTAGAATACTGGAATAGTTTTA
>JAQIVF010002151.1:0-11717 GCA_034698365.1 Steganacarus magnus | reverse complement strand
AGTTTTCTCAACAAATTGTAATCTATACTCTTTGAAAATTAATTTAATACCAGATATGTTGATCAAAGTGAGCCATTCTGTATGTTCGTTCTTGTTTTTAATTAATCTTATATGTTAAAAATGATCTTATTAGTAAAATTTGATATACAAAATATGTTAATGGTTTTATGGTTTAACCATGGTTTGGTTTGGTTTGGTTCCAATTTTAAATTAATAGTTTGGATTGGTCTGGTTCGCGAAAAGTCGGATCATCAACACCTTTAGAGAGCACACATACCTCTATTAAGTTTAAATCATAACTTCAGATTTTTAAACATAAGTTCAGTTGAATACTAAATATAGTTAAAATTTTTTATCAATTTAAATATTCATTACAATAATGTATATGATATTTAAAAAATAAAGTCAAAAAATAATTCATTTCAGCACATATTAATTATTAGATCCAATAGGGCTTAAGAGTTCGAAACAAAACAATGCAAAATAAAATATTAGAGCTGAAAAAAGTTTTATAAACTCTATTTTTTTTATCCATATTGTAGAAAGATTTGATTTTGATTAAAGGTGTTAATGGTCTGACTTCAGAAACCAAACTAAACCATGAAAAAAAATTTTTTAACGAAACCAGTCCAAAATCCAACAAACCATGAAATTGTTTAATGAATTTTCTCTTTTATAAAATTAATTTAAATAGAAAATAAATAGTTATTTTTAATAATTATTTTCCAAATTAGAGATTTTTAAGACATTTTCAAGTTTCGAAATACAGCTAGACTTATTGAAACCATAGCTAAAATCCGAGTTTGACTAGAGTCAAAAAGGGGTCTCAAAAATTCGTTGGATTTAAACGAAATTTTTTTAACATTTGTTATAAATAGTGATGGGCATCAGCTCGAAACTCAGAGCTGGAGCTAAGCTGAGAGCTGAGCTGAATAAAAAACATTTTAAAGGAGCTGAGCTGATTTTAAATTCAGCTCGATTGTCATAGAGCTGCGCTGAATTATTCAGAACTGGGCTGAGCTGATGAGCTGAAATTTTCACTGCTAATGCAATTGAGCTGAGCTGATTTATGTAAAACCTGAGCTGAGCTGATATTTTTTAAATATTATAGCTTAAAATTTAGAATTTAAAGAATTTTATTGTCTTAAATTATTAAAAAACAGCTTAAATACACTAAAATGGCTATAGAAGAATCAGATGATCTATTTATTCGGTAATTTATAATTACTTCAAATTTGGTTTTATGATTTGCAGCTCGATATTAAAGCTTGAGCTGAAAGCTGAGCTGAGCTGATATTAAATCTTTGTGAGCTGAGCTGATTTTTTCAGCTCCTTATCTCTAAAATCTGAGCTGAAAACCAGCTCGAGCTGCAGCTAGCTCAGCTCCAGCTGAGCTGTTGCCCATCTCTAGTTATCAATTTATTAGCTGTAATTCAATTTAATTCAATTTCAATGAACTTTACCACTGTATAAGTCGAGGCAAACACAGATAAATGGATATCAGCGTATCAACTAATAAATCTGTCAAGTAATACTGTATCAGTTGTTGCACTGATTCAGTGAGGAATAACAAAATCAGACAGAATATATTGTCTCAGTTTTAATAACTCATCGTACGTTAAGCTTAAAATTGCGCAATTATTTTCTTGGTTTCACAATTAGAGTCGAGAGCGCATACTAGTGTGACCAACTATATAACTGAAATTCCTGCACATTTTTCAAATGTTTTCTGGACATAGTGTAAAATATACTAGAAAAAAAACCTGAACAAAGCATTTTAATTCATATTTGTCAAACGATTTTTTTTTGAAAAGTCCAAAATTCCTGGATTTTGCAGAAAAAAACTTTACATTTGGTCACACTTGCGCACACACCACTAGTAAGTTTTAATCCTAACATTGGATTTAAACTGCAGTTCAGTTTAAATATATTATAAATAGTTGGAAAGAATAACAAAACACTTTAATTTAATTAAATATTATAAAAATTATACTTAAAGAATTTATGTTAAATTAAAGCATAGGTGTTTGTCGAAGAATTAAATTGACGTAAATTTTTCATTCTTGTAAAAGATATCACCATATATTAGAAAGTCGAAACAACAGAATAATCTTACTTAAGGAAAATATTAATTTCTACTTTTTAAAAATTGTAACTTAAATTCATTTGATTGAGTATATAAATTTGATACGAAATCTCTATTGATGTCATTTTAATATATTTTTTAGAATTCATATAAGGTCTTATAGCGATGTTTATTAGGAATTTTTTATAACAGATAAAATACGGTCTTAAACTTTCTAATGTGTCAAAGATGTTCTGTAATATAGCGCATGCATTCATATAAACCGAAATTTTTGTTTTAAACCTAATTTTAAATTTAAACAATCGGTTAAATATTAGTTAATAGCCGGAAAGATTAGCAAAAAATAAATTAAACATTCCGTTTCAGCGCTTAGTGATTACTCGATCCAATAGAGTTTGAGAGATGGTATTCAATATATATAAATTAAAGGGGTCTCGGTGTGGTTTAAACCGCTATTTTTTCAAACATTTTTATAAAAATTGTATTTGCGGTTTTTGACGGTTTAATTTTTAATCGATAAAACCACGGTTTAACCGCCAGACCGCCTATTAGTACAGTCTGTTTTTATAAATTTTAATAGTATACTTAATGTTTTATTATGTTTAACATTTTATTAAAGTGGACTGTAACTTTTTAAGATTAATATTATGTAAAAAGGTAACAGCATTGCAAATCAAAAATGAATTAATCATAAGCATAAAAATGTTAGTGATTGTCGGTTTGGTGCGGTTGGGAAAAACATGAACATAACATAATATAAATGTTATCTAAGAAATTTCCAAAAAAAGCAATTTAAAACATTAAAATTTATGTAAACTAAAAACTTGAACCGAAATTGTGCTAATTTTTTATTTATTAAAACTAAATAAAATTTGGTACTTAATTATTGCAGGTTCAGATTTTCTCAAATTTACTGTCGCAATAAATCCTGTAAATATTTACTCAATCCATAATATTCAATCTTATTCAATCTCGTTACTAAAGTTCTCAACGTTAATAATATTCTCCATATGCTTCCAAGGTAACCGCAAAAACAACATAAAACTAAAATATAATTTGCCCATACTTTTTAGCAATGTTTAATAATTATATTTCATTGATTAGAATTCTATGCTAATTCATAGGACAATTTTGGAGACACAAACAAAGCATTTTATCATATGGGCTCTATATAAACTATTCATATTAATTGTATTAGTTTGTATCATTGGGTCACTAGTAGTATTAATTGAAAATACTGTATACATAATTCATTATTATCCTGAAACTAAATCATCACTATTTAAAAACACACTCTGTTGTTGAAAATCCTTGAAAACAAGTGAGAAGAGTATTCGCTATTCAAGTTTTATAGCGCACGACATGACTATAAACTGCGCGGAAAATGAGCATTTTTCTAACAAAAACCTTGTAAATTACACAATTTAGCGTAAGAGAGATTCAGTATTTGTTGCGCATAGTCCTTCATTTTAATAACAAACTATTAAACTGGTGGACAAAATCAGACTGGAATTGAATGTGTTTTATAGTGTACAGCTCTTTTCATTTAAAAAATTTATTGCGTCTACCATATCGGTTACTATATTATTAACTTTGCATCCATAATATAAAAGGTAATTAAATGAATTTTTATTATTTTTTTTGAAAAGGCTTTTATTCGGTATATATTTTGATTAAAAAATTTTATTCTTGGAAAATTAATTATTTTTAAAACAGGATCCAGTATCTAATTTTTAGCTCATTTTGATATTATTATTATAATACAATAACTTATACAGTAGATAATATTAATTATTTTTGAGAGAACTTAATATTTATTTAAATATCTTTAAAAAAATTCTTTTCAATAGTGACAATGGCAGCGATTTTACCTAAATATAAAATTCTAAAACGACTAGAACCGGAATTTTGTCACAATATTAAACTGGTGTGCGCGTACAAACATGACGGGCAATCAGTGCTAATTGTGACAAAAGATGATAATGTTTACGCAACTGACCATAAAGAAGATGGTTGCAGAGATGAGCACAATGATAAGAAATCTATAAAATTAATAAAAGTTGACGAACTGTGCAAAAAGAATGTTATTAACTTTGCTTACGGACAGTACCAGACGATCGCGTTAACAAAAAGCGGTCAACTATACTCGTGGGGCGGTAACAATTGGGGACAATTGGGAACCGGTGATACTGTCGGTTACGACAAACCGCATGAAATAACTCAATTTAAAGGCAAACCAAAAGTGACTGATATAGCGTGCGGAATGGGCCACACAATGGCATTAACAGAGTCTGGCGATGTGTTCGCCTGGGGTTACAACGAATACGGTCAGGTTGGTAATGGTTCGTTCAAGAATCAGTCAACTCCGGTTAAAATAGATTTGAAGGAAAAAATTACCGCAATATCGTGCGGGTTTAACCACTCAATGGTGTTGACAAAAAGCGGTCAGGTGTACAGCTGGGGTCACAATATTTTCGGACAGCTCGGTATCGACAATACCAAGAATCAAAATAAGCCAATGCACGTTGACGTGAGAAAAAATGTCATAATAACGAAAATCTGTTGCGGCAATGATCACAATTTGCTTCTGTCGAAAGATAAAGACGTTTACACGTTCGGCAAAAACAGTTGCGGACAATTAGGAATTGGAAATAAAGAAAACAAGGACGAACCGATTAAGATAAATTCGTCCAATAAGTTTAACGATATCGGAGCCTCGATTTTTAACAATATATCGGTTGCGGTCGCGGATTTTGGTTGCTACGTTTGGGGTCAGTGCGGAGATATTCGCATCACTGTTCCGAGCGAGACTACTCTCAAGTCGATGCATGAAATTTTTGCCAATTACGCGGTGCGAAAAATTACGTATAAGCCTATTAGTATATGAAAAAAATTTCCCTTTGTTTTACTGCATAAAAGAGCTTTATTCGACTAAGAAAAATAAATATTATTAGTTTTTATTTTTTAAATACTTTAAACCCAATATAACTTAGAACTGCAATAATGAAAAATCCAAAGTTTGTTTTTCTTTTTAAAGTTAATTAATGCAGCATATATTTATGTTCGATGAGTTGCCATATAGATAATCAAAAAATAATAGTATTTTGGGGATTAAAAATGTGTTTTGCTCAAAAAAAATCTGCTAAAATTAAATATTTTCTGTTCATTTAAAATGAATTGAAAATGTATATGTATGTTAACGCTTCTCCTATTAATATTTTTTTCAAATATGCAACCATAGGGTCACAAATGTGTTCAGTTTTGCAATAAACGCATAAAAAATGCATTTTAATAGTATCACATCATCGTTTATGAAATTTAAATGTCAAAAGTTTTTTAAGTATGTTCTCATGTTTATTCTTAACACACAATCAATCAACATTTTGATGCTTTTTCTATAAATTTTTTTATGCAAACTGTTTATTCATTTAAACATTTTTTTCTGATGTGTGAACGTGTTTACCTTCAAACTAATGGTTATGCGCTCTATTGGTTTTAAAATATATACGTTTTCGGGTTTTAATATTTTTGATGCACAATATTTTTTGTTATTACATAAAATGACTAATATAAAAAATTGATTTAAAATTTCAAAGTATAACGTTACGAATTAATTAATACGTATTTTTATTTGTTTTGTTAAATATTAATAAAAAAAATATATGCTATTCTTTTAACTGTACTCGATATTTTTAATTAAATAAATTCTTATTGTAAATATAGTGACAATTGTTATTAAAATAAAAGGAGTTAGGATTAAAATTCCAATCAATGATAAAATTATTAAATATTAGGTCCGTAAACATAAAATTAGATATAAAACTTTTTTTTTAAAAAAACTACACCGATCAGCTATAGTTTAAGTGCCTTAGAGATAAAAAATATTATGGAACTTTTTAAAAAATTATTAAATATTTTGGATTCGGAATTAATATTTGTTATGTGATCGGTTATTTCTAGACAAACTAACACACCGTTGACAACTTCATATTATAAATTTGGTTCTCCACTAATAGTCACACTTGAGCCTAACAGAGTGCGCGATTAGCGCTGTTTTAATATTGCGAGTTCGAGTCTAAACTCGCAAATAAACAAATAACACAAATTTACATGTGGATCAATCATTTTTTTAAATTTAATTATTCTCGTGCAACAAAATTCATATTTTTCAACAATAAATTAAACCTCAACACACACACACACACTCGGGACTGAATGACGCGATGCCTCAACAATACTATTGCGAGTATTGTTTGCGATCATTTAAAGACAGTGCACTGAATCGCAAAAAACACTTAAAAAGTTCGCCGCATTTAAACTCGAGACGAGATTACTGGCAAAGTATTACAAAATCGAGTACGAATTGGTTGGACAAAGCGAAGCTCGAGTTAGAGAAGACGCCGTGTAATCACTTCTATCGACACAATTGGTGTCGATTTGGCGAAAGCTGTCGTTACTCGCACTTAACGCCGCAATTGTTGCAACAATTAAAGCACAATGTGTTACTAGAGTTGAATTCAACGCGCAATGATGCCAACACTGGCGGTAATAGTGCTGTGATTGGTGACACGAATCAGTGGTTAGTTTATGGCGAATCACGTGATCAGAGTGAACGAGATGTGGTGGCGTATGATTTGGTTAATTTACAGACATTTAATAGAGTGTTCGGTCATATTAGTGCGCAACAAATACCGGTATCGCTAATTCCTGCTAAAATCGCAGATTTTTTACAACCGAATTCCGAGCACTCAACTGAAGATTGGGGATAACTGTTGGGTAAGTCTAATGATTTACTCGCCGATATATTCTACACCGATGTTAGATGTAACTTATTCTTGCGCTTAAGTTTTTAATTTCAATTTTTAGTTTATAATTTTATTCTGCTGTGTTTAAAAAGTATGAGCGCATGCATTCAATATGACTATCCATTCGTAGCACATTTAATCTTTAAGACTGGCTAAAACTGGTTAATTTAAAATATCAAATAAAAAATTATTGCGCTAATACTCACGTTCGCGAGTGTGTGTTTAAAATAGAAGAATTTTGAGCGCAAATTCATTTCAGTGACGCATTTCGCGAATTTCAGAATGTATTTTTGAATTCGGAAATATTGTACTCACGCGCGATATGTATGACTAGTAGATAATATGCTAAATAATTTTTTGCCAAATGTCTATTAGTGAAAGCGGAACGAATTTTCATTATCTGATATTATTATTCAGTGAATCGCAATGTGCTTAATTAACTGTGATTAATTTTGAAATTACACGCACTTTTTATGTGTGGATAGTATTCTATTTATTAAATAGAGAATACATAAATCAAATACATATATCTATCTTATCCATCTGTTATTTCCTGTTATTCTATCAAAATTATTATTTTGTGTATTTATAAAAAAATTTCCGCAATGTTTTTGCACAAAATAATCGTTCGCATTAATGGACTGAAAAATATTGTTTACACACATCTAATATCTTGACTGCTATCTGTCATTCTCTGGCAGAATCAATAGACACTAGTGTGCGGTTGAAGAGAGTGCAAGCAGACAACCAGACGAAAAACATAAATACACTCAAACACTATATGTCTCACGCAAATAACTTTTTTAGAAGAAAAAAATTTATAGAATATAAGCTTATGCCAAAAAATTGATATTCACTCAATAGCGCTGTATTTAATTAATGCGAGCGAAAAATATTCTAAAAATTTTAAGTCTCATTGATTTTGGATGTCAAGTTCCACCAAACGTTTTTGAATTCCAATCGTTTTTTTTGGGTTTTTTTTTGTTTTAAACCCTTTTTACTGTTTATATAACCATATAAAGACAGTATTCGGAGTTGATTTTGAAATAACTATGAAAAAACATTTCGTGGAGAAAACATAAAAATACTGTAAAATATAATAATCCTGTTAAGAATTTTAATTTTAACATCAGAACAGCGTTTTATTTTGCACTAGTCGTCAAATAATTAGTGTTTTAGAGACAAGCAGACACATCCTATCATTTTATTGTCAGCTAACGAGTAATTCTATTGCAAACTAAATTGTTAAAAAAAACTATTTTTGGATTTTATACCAATAGTGATAATAAAAATTTTCTGGCAAATTTTTGCTCGCATGTGAGTTTGTGTGTTTGAGATGTTCCAGTTTTCTTCATTAGTTTGAAATTATTTAAATAATTGAGTCATTGCCAGATTAATAAAAACCTACTGATTTTCGCTCGGGTTTTAATTAGATATACTGTGAACGCGTTTTTTAGAAATAAGAATACACACGTCGATACGCATGGAATATTGGATGCTCCTTATTCTGTGCCACAAATTGATGGATAATACATACACAGTTAGTAAGTTATAAACCAACTAACATTAGCTGTGTATGATTGCATAAAATATGTGAAAGGTCTGAAAAAAATATGTTACGTCAACCGCACACACAACTATTATACAATAAACAATTTCGATCCGCCCACGGATTACACTCAAATTTAAAAGTTTATTTTTGTTTTTTTTATTGTCTTTATCGTTGCAATCAGTTACACACACACACACACACTGATGTAGGGTTGATATTCCTGGATGAGAATATAAAATAAACATCAAAAGTTTATCTACGAGTATAAACAAAAAATTTTAAGATTTAGATTAAACTTTAGAAAAAAAACTTGAAAATTGTTTTGTTTTTTCGGCTCAATCGCTAAAATTTTCATTTTTCATTTTTTCATCAACTTTTTCTTCTATAATTATCCTGACAACAGTCACTCGTTAGAAGTGTCAGAAATTCGCTGACTTGTTTTTTAATTAACCCGTAAGTCAATAACAGTTATAACAGTAACACCACCGCCACCAGCACACGAAATACGTCAGCGTCTATTTATATTAAGCACACACGCATACTGTACTGTAGAGTGTAAGCCGAAAAAAATTAGCAGTGCATCGAAAAGATTACGAAGTAAATTGGAAAGTTATTTAGTGAGTGAGAGATGAG
The DNA here is from genome assembly GCA_034698365.1 of Steganacarus magnus. Taxonomy (NCBI): domain Eukaryota; kingdom Metazoa; phylum Arthropoda; class Arachnida; order Sarcoptiformes; family Steganacaridae; genus Steganacarus; species Steganacarus magnus. Next base: position 2,641 of record JAQIVF010002151.1, on the reverse strand, counting down.
TTGCAGCGAAAGTTATGCTAACGGATGCTGCACTGCATGCTTTAAAGTCTCTCATAAACGCCTTAATCTTTTATATAAGTGGCATGACATTCACGCAACTTTTAAGTTATCGTCGCAACTAAAACAGTGTAGTATTGTTTCCTATTATACAACAGTGCGCTTTGATTTTCACTGAATTTTATCCTGCGTTTGTTTAACTACTATTACTTAATCTTTTCACTGACTTTTATTGACTAATTGTTATATAACTCAATATCAAAACGGCTTGTTTCAGCAACTGTCGAATGGCTGGCGTAACGGCTAGTGGTCATCATCAGCACAATGTGGATAATTACGAAGTGTTAAGAGATTTACCGGCAGAGTTCACCAAACAAATCGTGATTGTGTGCGTGTTCGGCAAATACGACACCGAAGTTATTATTGTGACCAAAGACAACCACGTATTCGCGTTCGGCGCCAACAAAAACGGCTGTCTCGGTGTCGGTCACGACCAACCAGTATTCGAACCAACACGGGTCGAAGAATTGTGTTACCGAAAAGTGCGCAAGTTTTCATACGGCAGACATCACGTGGTGGCGCTAACGAAGTACGGCGAGGTATACGTGTGGGGATGTAACCAAGACGGCCAGTTGGGCGATGGAACACTACTGAACAGTAACAGTCCGTTATTGGTCGAGCACTTTGTCGACCGACGCGTAATCGATATCAGCTGCGGCGCATTCCACACACTGGCGTTGACCAAATCGGGCGAAATCTATTCGTGGGGCTTTAACTTCTGGGGTCAAATCGGTAATCGCACGAACGAAAGCCAACTGACGCCCTATAAGGTGCGCATCTTTGACGCGGAAAAGTTTGTGGCGATTTCGTGCGGCTTTCATCACTCTCTGGCGCTCACCGAAGACGGACACGTGTACACTTGGGGCTATAATTTTTTCGGTCAGTTAGGCTTTCCGAACTGCGAGCGCGCAAATCACCAGAATATTCCAATTCGTGTGGACACTATGAGCGGCGTTAAGATCACGAAAATAATCTGTGGTTCGTATCACAGTTTAATGCTGTCCAGCGACGGAGACGTGTACACGTTTGGACGCAACTATTACGGACAACTCGGAAACGGCAATAAGAGAGACCAGAATATATCGCTACGAATCAATACGGCCACCAGTAATAAGTTTGTGGATATCGCTGCGTCTCATTACAGTGACATATCGGTGGCGCTATCGAAAAATGGCAACTGCTTTATTTGGGGCTACTGTTACGGTGAGGAGATTTTAGTGCCGCGCGAAACCCCAATGAAGTCCATATACGATATATTTGCGCGCTATAAGATACCGTTTAAGGCGATTTGTTTTAAAGAGAAAAAGACTGTTTACAAGAATATCGCTAACTTTATCTATAAGATGAGGAAACGTGTGAAATAGAATAATAGTTGAATGCTTACCTCTGCTGAGGCAAACTCATCAAATTTTTGTAAAATCTCGTTATTCGATCAGATGGTAGTTATTTAATTCGATTGTTTTTTTCCATTGTTTATTTATTCATTCAAATCATGTTTATGCTTATAAGTTTTTGTTAATTCATTTCGTAATACATGTAAAGCAAAAAAAAGTTTAATTTACTGAAAGCATAATATATAATACCATAGATTGATTCTATTTTTAAATTCTGGCGTTATATTTTCGAAATCTGCCAAAATATAGTGTTGCTATAATGCTTGAACATCCATATACCAGTTTTTATAGTATTGTTATTGTTATTTCCTATAAACTAACTTAAACAAAATTTGCAACTATAGGTTTAGTAATTTTATAGGTATTTAAGATTACTTAGAGTCAAAAATATTTAGAATAATTACAGGATATATCGTATGAAAGTTTTTACTTTGTTAATTAAAATATATTATTTTCTCGAAAAAAAATGTTCACATCCGACAGACAGTATTACTAATTTTTGAAACCATTAAACGTGTTCTAACTTTCAAAAAAAGCATTTTAATTTCATGAATACTAATGGGATTTTATTTTTTTTATAACGAAACAAACAAACGGCTTGTGAATGTCGTTTATGGCAATTTTAATCGTCATTTTTATCTGATTTATTATGGAAAGAAAACTAAAAAATCACAGTGAAATAAAGTAAAAGATTAGAGCTCTATATTTGGTTTCATTTCATGACAATTTCATTTGTTAATAGAAAAGAGTTTATTGTTATTCAATGTCAGAGAATAAATAAACATAAATAAAATATGACATATATTTTAGAAAAGTGTTTATTGAATTTTTTTTGTTTATGTTTCACTTGTGTTTGTGTTTTGTTAATATTACAATGAATTATAAAGAACTAGAATTCATTGATTAATTATTTATTTATTGAGTGAAAGGTTTTTTTTTCTATACATAAGCATATTAAAGTAGATTAATGATTATTTGACATTTACACACATAAAGTATATAAAGATTTAAATATCACACGTTAAACTGTATTACTGTAATATAAGTTTTGTTTTTCTCTTGATTTGTAATAAAAAAAAATAATAGAAAAATATTTTATTTACTCTAATAAACACTTATTAGTAATAAAGCGGTATCTATGCGTTTCAATGATATGGTAGTTAAAAGTGTCACTAACTAAACACTCGCTA
>JAQIVF010002150.1:0-11721 GCA_034698365.1 Steganacarus magnus | reverse complement strand
ATACGTGAAAACAGGCCAATCAATCGGTTTGAGGTGCGAATATATATGGTCACCATTTAGCATATCAATCGGTTGCGCTAACAATATTAACTCATATTTTTCCAGCATTGTGTATACTGTATATGGTACCGCAGCCAGAAATATATCACAACTAGGATAAAATAGAGCTTCGATTCTTGTTTTTGGTTCAACCAATGGCATTCTCGATAATCTACCTCACAATTTATTAGTGATATTAAGGTTTGTATATTTTTGATAGCTTATGTATCACACAATACCTGTATCCATATTTTTGTGCGAACAATACAATTAGTTTTACTAATACACCGCAAACATGCGTAGAATTATGAGTGATGTATGGATAAAAGTTGTAAATAAAATGACCGAATTTTATACTGCTATTCTGACCTAATGCTTCATTACTATAATAATAACTTTCGTTTGGTTTAATACTCACACAAAATTTGTTATTCATTACTTAGAGAGAGATAGTGTTAATCCACTGAGAAATTATTTAACATTTACTTTCTTTGCGCAGAGAATTCCAATATTTCAAATTTTTTGTGTCACGAAAATAAAACGAATAATTTTCGGTTCAAATAATTTTGTGTGTAATGAAATAATTGTCATAGTAATTAACAATAACAATAATATTTTTTTGATTAAATATTAAATATGAAACACTGAAATATTAACTTATAAATGAAAGCACTATCGATTTTTTTGTCATTATGTCAACAACTAACTGAAACTTAATTAAATCTTATATTAACTGAAATAATGATGATTTTTTACAGTAAAGTTATTATTAAACATATGAAGCAGTCTGTAGTGTATGTGCCCTACTAGTGACATTAAGTTACAATTCATTACAATACTTTTAATAGTACTTATACTAATTACTCATCTTTTGAAGCATATATAAGCGTTCACACTATTCTATACTCTCACACTGTTATTACATTTTGTATAATAAAGTAGTTATTATCGTAAGCTATTTACTGCAATACTTATTCCGGTTCATACCACGTACGGTCAGTTATCTTCAGTTCTTCAGTATAGCCATGCCTCCTGAGCTCTACCGCGTACTTACCGTCTTCTACTACTGCTTCATACACTACACGGTCTCACTTCTTGAAGCCGGTAGATAGAAATTAGATATGGTGGTGTTATAAAAATAAACAATAATATAATTTTCAATCTGTTAGGTAGAGCTGGTAACGTTGGCGGAATAAGTGGATCAAATGCCGATTTTGATAATGTTAATAATAATTATTAGCCATTTTATGGGTTTAATAATATTAAGTTATGCTTATTGATTACGATTGATAGAATAAGCTTTTCTTTCAGCGGATGGTAGTATCGTAGTTAAATACGTAACCTAATGTACATATTAATCGCAATTAACCGCAAAATATTTCAACACCGCTTAGGATAGGAAAGAACTTAAAATTTCTGAAAAATAATTAAAAAAAATATTTCTAAAATTTTTAAAAAATTCAAATTCTATAAATAAATGTTTTGCCCATCTATTTTCCTAATGATTAGACAAATAATTTACTCAGTAAGCATAAGTTTTAGAATTTTGCGGACATCCATGGAGTATCCGCACGAAAACGAAAGCCAATTGTGAAGACGTTCAATGATGACAATTGGTATTGCGTGGTTCGCCAGTCGTACCAAACTGAACAGTCGGGTGTTATGTTGGGATCGCCGAGTCGACAGATCGATAGTTGAGATATCAGTCGGATTTGTCGCGCTGTTTAGTCGCTAAATATTGATTGTTGTAAACGCTGAGATTAAAGCTCAAACAAACTTCAATTTAATTAAATAAATTTTATAAATTGTAGGCACTTGTTTCGTGACAGAAATATTTTAATTAAAATAGATTTAATAGTTTTTAGTAAATACAAAAATTAGATAAACTGCTCACATCGAGCTCACAACTGCGACTAACAATTAGTAGAAGCGTTAAACGCTTAAATATACATTAGTTAATAAAAGTTCAAATATTAAACTAATTATTGCATTAAAGCTACACATAGGTTATAGAGATGTGAGTTATGGGTTATATTTGCGTAATGTGAGACACTCGCGTGCTTCAATTATACGAATTGAAAAGGCATTTTTAATTTAAGGGTTATTTTCAAATATTTTTTTTAATTATCTATTAAATGAGGTGGAATTTTTTGGAGTTATCATGCTATAAAACACACAAAAAAGTTGTACAGAATGCTATTTTATTGCTTTAACTGTTCGAACATAAAGCTACACTTTGAGCTCAAATAACAGTTAAATGGCACTGTAGCCAGAAATATATCATAACTAGGATAAACTAGTGCTTAGTGATACAACCAATTGCATTCTTGATAATCTACTAAATTAATTAGTGATATTAAGATTTTCATATTTTGATATCTTATATTATTCATACATACCTGTATCCATATTTTTGTGCTAACAATACAATTAGTTTTACTAATACACCGCAAGCATGCGTAGAATTATTAGTGATATATGGATAAAAGTTAATTTGATAGAATTTTATACTGCTATTCTGACCAAATGCTTAATTACTATAATAATAATTCACTGTTTCGTTTGGTTTAATACTCATACAAAATTTGTTATTCATTACTTATTGACTTATTTCAAAACTAGTGAAATTATTTAATAGTAATTTCTTTTTATAGCGTATCCCAATATTTCAAATAAATAGTTTGTGTGATGCGAAAAGAATTTTTCGGGTCAATTAATTTTGTGTAATAACATTATTGTCATAGTAATTAATAGGGAGTCAATTTTACGGGAAATTCCCGATACTAATAGTTAAAGATAACTTCGGGAATTTAATATATCTATCCAAACTATAGCTAACAAATTTCAAATAATTAAGTTTTATTTTCCCGAATTTCTCGAATTTTAAGGTAATTTTGCAATTCCCGATTTTTTCTCGAAAATACAAATAATTGTTCAAAAAATCCCGATTTTAGCATTTTTTTATAATTTAGTTTAAAACTAAATTTTATAAACTTTTTTAGTTTATTTTTAAAATATTTCATTTCGGAAATATAAGTGTTAAAAAATAATGTTTAAAAAAGCATATCTAATTTTTGACCAAATAAAACACAAAGTCTGGATTTCAAATAAAATTTAGATATCCTTTAAGAACTCTAATTAGGCTAAGAGACTAAGTAACTAAGAGATTATGACCAGTGATGGGATTATTAGGGTCAAAAACTTCAAGATTAGGGTAGGGAATAGGGTCATAAAAGTATCAAATTAGGGCCAAAATTAGGTTGTCAAATCTAGTCAAAACTAACAAAATTAAGTGCCCAGAATTTGATAGAGTTGTTAAATAAATTTTAATCATAATTTTAAACTTCATGTTTATTACGCCCCAACTAAAAAACACATATTGGAACGACAATTTTATTAGCTTAAAAGGAAATTTGGTAAAAAATATAAAAAATTGCAAAAAAAAATGGTACTATTTGTTTTTCATCTAAGTAATTATTTTGTTTTAGGAACATTAAAATTGAAAAATTCGGGTAAAAGATAAAATAGGGTCAATTAGGGCCAAATTTGAAAATTAGTGTGAATTAGGTCTACCTCGTCATAAAAGGACAGATTAGGTTTGACCCTAAAAATCTCATCTCTGATTATGACTAAGTAATTAAATTTTCATAAGTAAAATTAAAATTTTCCCATATAATTTAATTTTAATACTAAAAGTTGAAAAAATTTCTCCCGATTTTTTAATTTTTGTTCCCGAATTTGATGTTTTAAACCTCCCGAATCCCGACCGATTTTGGTACTTTTTAGTCCCGAAAAATTGACTCCTTAGTAATTAACAATAACAATAATATTTTCATTAAATATTAAAATATAAAACTATTAATATTAACTTATAAAGCGAAAGCTATCGATTTTAAAGTCATTCTACACCAACAACTAACTGAAACTCATTAAATCTTATATTAACTAAAATTAATGATTTTACATTAAAGTTATTAGATTTGAAGAATTACTACTGGATGTCGGTATATAAAGATTTTAAATCGTCTCCTAATTAGTTATTTGAGTTATTAAAAATAAAACAATAATATAAATTTCAATCTGTTAGATAGAGCTGGAAAAAGCGGATCAAATGCCAATATTGAAGATTTTTAGCTATTTTCATGGGTTAAACGATATTAGTTGGTGCAGATTGAGTGCGGAGCTGAAAGAATAGGTTTTTCTTTCGGGCGGATAGTAGTGTCACAGCATAGTTACACAGACTACAAACCTCTAGAGGGGGCCTCTCACAAAAATTCTCAAAATTCGAGGGGGGGGTCAAAATCTCACCGGATTTAAACGACAATTTTTTCCGAATTTTGGACAAAATTATAGGGGTCTCAAAAACTCATCGGATTTAAACGACAATTTTTGAAAATCCCAATTTTCTTGGGGGGGTAAACCCTGGGCAAGCCCCCCCTCTGTGTAACTATGGTGTCAAAGTTAAATACGTAACCTTCCGATTATTTGCAATTATCCGCAAACTATTTAATTAGGAAAGAACTTATAATATATTTGTGAAATCATAACAAATTATTTCTAACATTTTCAAAAATTCTAAAATTTTATTTGAAAATCCTATGAATAAATGTTTTGCCCACTATTTTCCTAATGATTAGACAAATAATTTACGCCGTAATTATAAATTTTATAATTTTTTCTGTGTATACATGGATTATCCGCTCGTATTGCAAAAAATTATTACGGCATCGGATTAATTTGTTAAATTTTACTTATGGTTACGTATCTGTTAGAGCATTGTATGTAGCATTTTGTGGTTAGATGTGGATTGTAATTTTCCTTAAGAAAATTATTGATCTTAATAGTGATTAGTGACAATTATTCAAAATATTTCTAACACTTATTATTTATTTTTGCATTGCATATTTGTAATTAGTAATTATATAAATAAAGACATCATTTTAAAGATGTGACTGTCGAACAAAACAAAATGCAATGCAATTCTTCATTCCTATAAATCCATAAATTGATTAAGAGTTATCTTTAATTATTTATGCATAAATACTACTTATTACTTAGTTATTACTTTCAAACACATGTTTTCTCAAATTTTTTAAAAGATCCAAATAAGAACAAACACGTGTGTGAAATGAATTCTTAGAGCAAATCTTTAGCAATGATTGATATGAATTTATAAGTTCTGGGTTTGCAAGTATTTGTCGCCAATAACTTTGCGTGTTTGGTTCAAAATCGTGAAAGAAAATAGTAGTAATGAACCTTTTTCGAATAGATTTAAATTTGAATAATTTAGCATACATTTACAGTTAGACGTTCGCATTCTATTTCTAGCTCAACTAAATATTGATTTATTTAGATTAGATTTAAAATATTGTCAAATTTGCTAAAATGTTTTGCTAATAAATTATTCATGTCATTCGCTATCGACGAGGAAGCAACAAATTTATATATATATTCAACTATTTCTGCGATTGTTTCCTATTTTATTTTATATTTACAATACTAAATTTAAAATTGTTTGCTTTCTTATTCTAACGTTTAACACGTGTACACAAGCATATATGTATAGATGTTTACTGTGTTCGAAGTTTGATGTGACTCTAATCAGTCAATTTATTAAAAAAATACACTAACTTTTAATTTAACTATAAAAATATTTTTTTTTGAAATAAGAAAGAGTATAAGAGGAGAAAATTTCTTATACATTAACTTTTACTAAACGAGGAAACAATACAATTAATTTAGACGTGAAAATATATATCTATAAATATATATCTGTATTCTTTGAAGGAGGTATTGTTGCACATTTTGCACACCACTCTATCTATACTACTATGTAATAATGATAAAGATCGTAAGATCGTAGGGATCATCGACCATAGGAATACAGAATTAGTATTCTAGTAATAAAATTTATTATTGAAGTAAAAATAGTTAATACACTTCTCGAGAGGACTAACGAACGCGTGATAAGAGCCTGTTTAGTATTAAATCGAAGGAAACTTCTTCAGTGACGCAACAAATGCCAAAATAGTTTTTTTTCTTCTTCATTTCCTGCTTACTTTTTAATCGTATTTTCAACAACAAAAAAATATATTATTGAAAAAAAGTGATAGATTCGTCTTTGATTAAAAAAACGTATTTACAACAACAAAAATAGTATAAACTTAAAGCGAAAAATTATATGATAGCATCAGAGATGAAATTACTGTAGTTTGCGTGTGTGTTGTGTTGTGTTGTGTTGTGTAAGGCTTTCTATAGAATATCAAAGGCTAATTTAGTAATCGTGTGAATCTATTTCGGGAAATATGAGGTTATGATGATTAAAATGAAAAGCTGGCAATTTTTTTCCTAAATATATATATGCACTTTAGTTAATACAAAGTTATCGAAGGTTCTCTCTTTTATTGGTTCCGATTTTTTTTAATTTTTGGTTACTCGTTATCTCAGCGAAATTTTAAACTTAAAAAAAAGTTGTTTATCGTGAAAAATAAAATTTTTACATCCAATGCATGCACACACACACTCATACACTTGAGATTAATGATAAAAGTGCGGTTGAATGACGCAAAATTGACACTTATATGGTTTATATTGGGTTATATGTGATTCTCATTCATAAAAAATGACGTTTACCGAAATGAGACACAAAACTTTCTTTATAAGTGAGGATTACCAAAAAAATACTGTTATCTGTATCTGTAGTGTTATCAAATAAGTGTTTTCCAAATGTTTTATAAATAATTTTTATTAAGAAAAACAATTTCATAGAAAAAAAAATTATAGATAAACTTTCTTTGCATAATAAATTTTTTCTATTAATGCGAATTCAAAATAGGATTAAATTTTACATTTTTTTTTTCTTTTAATTTCATAACTTAAACAAGACAAGACCAGAACATTCATACTGGAGCTCACAATCTTAGGTGACTTAAATTTGTATTGTTAGGCGAAGTGTAAAAAGCGTTTAATCATTGCTAATTATTTTAATACTATACGGAAATTAACACTATTTTTTTGGTACTTTTTTGTGTAATCAAACAGAAACGCGAGGTTAATTTGGCTTAAAAAAATTTGAATTTAACAAACAAAATAAAACATGTAACATATCATACGTATTTTAGTTCATATAAGGAATTTTGCTGAAGATTGCACACAGTTTTTTTTATAGCGCTAGAGAATATTGACTTTAAGATTTTATAGTTTAGTTCGATTGTTTTCCTCTTTTCACTATTATTACTGAGAACACATTACTTTTATCTTTTTTTTTAGAAAAAAAAAGATTTACTTAGCATTGATTACATCTCTTATTAAAGCAAAGTAATTATGACTATCCTTTCTTTTCTAGTTGACTATATAGAGAAAGCATTTTACTATACTTTTATTAATTAAATTACTTTTACTAAAGTTAAAGCGAGCAACAATTGTTTTGAAAACTATCTCGAAAAATAGTTCCAAGTCTGTGTTAAATAATTTTTTTCAACGATTAAAATTTCATTAAATTAAAATTTGATTTTTTATTTCGTTTTCATATATATATATACAATGATTCTTTTACTACAAAAAAATAATTATCAAAATTCATGATATAATAATTAGTTATAATAAAAAATAAACAACAGCTAAATAAATATATCTTCATTTAATTTACAATTTGTACAATAAATAACGATTATGTCTTGGTATCAAAAAAATCTTCTTTTTTTTTAATTTAAAAAATCATATTAAAGCGTGAAATGTATTCTTAAATAACACTGCCATTGCGAGACATAAATGAAAAATATTTTCTTAGCACTCGTCTTCATTAGTTTCGTCGAGTATCGACAGACTGAAGTGATGAAGCGTTTTAGTAGTCTTCACCAGCGGTTGCTTTGACTTTAGAAAGACAGACTTATCACCGACGCTCTTCATCAGTTCGATCCAGCTATCAATCGGCTGTTTTTCTTTATAATCAATCACTCGAAAGTGAAACGAGAAGCCATCGCAGCGCGATGTCACGAGAAATTCTTTGTCCGGAGCTGATGACGACTTTTCAATATGAGTGGACTTTAAGTTAATGCTGAACAGCGGCCGTCTAGAGCTGTCCAAACCCCAGAACGGGTACACCACTGCGAAGTGTTTGTTCAGTGTCTTGTGAATCACGACGATTACTCTGAGATTTTTTCTCCGCTGCTCGAGTGGTGATTGTTTGCTGGAGTTTACCAGTTCGAGAATACCAGAATATTTGACATCGTTTGACGAGTAAATAACCATTGTTTTTTTTTTTGGTTGGCGGATAATAATACGTTAAGTAATTTCACCAAAAAAAAAATAAAAATCAATCTTTTGAGGATTAACTGTGTTTGACAACTTGTTTGACCAACAAAAAAATTAATTATAATAAGTAATACGATCACAATTTCTAATTTATATATATATATGTCTCTAGTGTGTCTGCGCGAAACACTCAAACACACACTTCTTACTGCTCGCTTACTTTAATATATGATGATAAAAGTTTTTTGGACTTTAGGTTTTATTGAAGAAGCAGTTCATTTGAGAAGAAAAAAAAACTGTGTATGAGTGTGTGTGTGTGTCTCGGTTATTGTGCGTGTGAGCACACGTGTCGCACTAAAACTTATAAATATCCGCAGCGATCGTAAGACCTAAGCTTATATGATAGCTTATGATAAATGATCAACACAAACAAGTGTTTACTGCACTATTTGATTAATGCAACGAAAAACCTAACAGCCTATAATTTTTTTTCTTAGTACGCCAGGTAATTGCGTCATTTATACATTAGAATCACACACACACACACACACACACACACAACACACAGTTTTGGTAAGAAATTTCCACTCAATATCACACTGATTAATCAAATCCAGTGTTACTTAGAATTTCTTGAGTGGTTTTAGTTTTCCACAACAAAGTAACACTACTATTTTGTAAACATCTAAACTTGATTTTTGTTTAAATAGTTGCCAAAAATTTAAAGTTAATAGAAAAGATGATTTAGGCCAACATAATAATTATCAATAATAACTATAACTGGAGGCTCATGCCAACTGGTAACTGCATGTGCAAACTAAGTTTTCTGTGGATGTGTTTGTGTTTACTCTTGACTGTAGATAAAAATTCACGGCCACTCTCTCTCTCTCTCTCTCTCTCTCTCTCTCTCTCTCTCTCTCTCTCTCTCTCTCTCTCTCGTTGGAGCGCACGCACACACTCTAAGCGAAAACTCTTATATTATTATTAATCCTTAATCCTGTTTGAAATTTTGTAGTTTTACTTTTTTTTATTATAATAACTAATGTTAATAACTAGTAAAAAAAACTTGTTTATCTAATGAAAAGTTATCAGTCCCGCATAAGCCCAGTGCCATAAAAATGCCATAAAATCTATTATCAAGTAAGCCATCAGGTGTTAACGATATCAGTATTAGAAGAGCTTAAATCAATTTTTGCGCTGTTTTTTGTAAACATAAATATATATTTTGTATATGAGAAAGTGAAATGCCGAGTCTGTTTTTGGTTTAACTACTATCGTATTTTCGGTGCAGCGCGCATTCAATGTTGTTTTTGAACTGATTTTATTTTTTAAACCATTACGAATAATTTTAGTTGAATGGTTCCTTCTCACAATTTTAAGCTTTTTATGGGGTGGGCTAAAACTCACACACAAAACCCTTAAGATTGCTTCTAACTGATACCACGTTTGACATTGAAATAGAAATGCTATTTAATTGACGTTTACTGAAACTAATGATTATCAATAATTGTCTTGTTTTACAAAGTTATTACAAATTGTTTATCATTATTATATCCGAAAAATTTTAATCGAGGCGTATTTTTTAGAGCCGTAATTGTAATTAAATTATTATTGACGCAAATGTTTCTATATATCAAAAAATAATGATTTATAAAATACCTTACGTAAATATTATATCAATTAGACTATATATTTTTATTACGCAATATACTTGTAGAACAATTACTGAAATAATCTATCGGTTATTTATTTAAAGGATAATTTTCTTTTTTAATTTTGCAATATTACTAGTAGAGATGAACAAAAGCTCAGCTGGATCTGAGCTAGCTGCAGCTCGAGCTGAATTTCAACTCAGCTCACTCATAAAGCTCATCTCAGCTCAGCTATTAGCTCAAGCTTCTAGTGTGAGCTGAAAACTCACAATTATTAGTGAAAATTTGAAGTTTTCTGTACGTTACTAGATTTTTGTTTTTGATTTTATTAAAGTAACTATCCTTTTATACTGTACTTTTTAACATTATATAGATATCATCAACGTAGATTGAACATTTAAATTAATTTTCAATAAATTTATTTATGTTTTTATAAAAATAAATGCGTTTTATAAAAAAATTCCAGCTCATCAGCTCAGCTCAGCTCCGACATTTTCCAGCTCAGCTTGTTTGAGTACAAGCTGATTAATAAATCAGCTCAGCTCAAATAAAATGTGCTCAGCTAAATCTCTTGATTTCGAGCTGATGTTCATCACTAATTACGAGAATAACCGTTAACGTCAGCAAATAATATATAAACCATTAGTTTTGCCACACTTACACACTTATTTTTCTGGGAAAAATAAAGTGAATTGATTCTAATTAATGATACTAAAATGATACTAACTATAAACATAGTTATTATGTTATTTTTGTAATCAAAACCATTATGTTAGATAACGTTGGAAAGTTCTGTTTAAAATTTTTCCTCTTCTACATGCATGCTATGTTTAGTTGAAGCTTTGATTCATAGACTGATGTCGAAGGCAGAGTCTGCTTACTACACACGAGCTGTTTTAGAATCAGAGAATATATTAAATTTTGCATAACTTACTTTTAACCTAAATTAATAAATGCTGTCAGAGAACTCTTAAACTGAACTTAACTCTGAAATATTTATTCCTAGTGAACAATTTAGTTAACTCATTCATTTACTTAAAACATAATATGAGGCATTTTGAGAAAAAAAAACAGTTTTAAGTTTATTAAAAGTAAGCGTTAAAATTATTAAACAATATTTTAACTGTTTGTTTCGATACGTTGTCAGCAGTGGTCAATACCGAAACTGTAAAAACATAAATAGCGAAATGTATAGTTCAGCGTTCGTAAGCATGTACAGTACCAGTTGAGGCGAATCGCAATCACAGAGCATAATTATATACAGTATAATAGTTTTATTAGCCCACAAAACTACATTGTGTGTACACTTTTCAGAAATTAAAATAAAGATTGACAAAATAATACCGATTATCAATAAATAATAAACACCCTTTAGCTTAGAAACATCTAACACAGTGAATCGATACGACTCTTGCCATTTTGCTATCTTCGACGCCACTGAACTCGACATATTGTTAGCCTTTGACAGCCACTCGCCATAAATTCCGCTGTCATGCAAGTGCATCACTCTGTTATTAAACGCAATTATTTATTTATTTATTTATTTATTATTAAAATGTGTGTCAAAATAGTTGCAGTAATATAATATATATTGAATTTAATGCTCACAAGTTATCGATATTTTGAACCAAATCTGCAATTTTATGCGACAAGTAAAGCGCAAAATACGCGCCTTCAAAGCCATTCTGCGACGTGTACAAGTGATTCTTCAGTTTCGCAGTCCATTTCGATTTGTTAAAATTGAGTGCACTGTTGAGACGCGTTTCGCCCATCACTA
>JAQIVF010002149.1:0-11721 GCA_034698365.1 Steganacarus magnus | reverse complement strand
ACAACATAAATAAGATTACCAATAAAAGCTGCGTTAACTGGTTTTTCCATATCACAGGAAAAATACTATTAACCCTATTTATTACTAACTCAAACCAATACTGTTATTATTATTGCCAATGGTATTCACTGATTCGGACAACAAAAACCGGGACTGATTATTAAAATCACGTTAAATTAACGGTACTTCGCGTATTGATAACTTCTGCGTCCTACAAAAATATATAACTTATTCTTGATCCATTCACTTTTATTCAATAAATATTGAATTACTTAAATAAACTCGATTGAGTTTTTACTAAATAATTAAGCGAAGCTCTTGAAAGGGTAAACGCTGTTAACTTCAGTATACGAGATGGAATAAAAATTATTTATAAATTTCACCGCATGAAGCAGGATATCATATTTTATAAAAATACAATTACAATTAAAAATTTTGGGAAAATCAAAATATAATTAAAAAATTGAGAGACACAACGCTATCCATAGCATAAATTACAATATTTCAAGGTTAATTTTTAATGTAACCTTTGTTGAATAATAAAGTATAGTTTTGATGTTTTATTTTTTTAAAAATATTTCACGTTTATTTTTTTAAATAGTTTATAACGAAGCAACACTTGAATAAAGTAAAGTAAAAAATTGCTTCTATATTACAATTAAATACTATTATTTAAAAATGATATAATTTTGATAATATTTATCGATTTATATCAGAAAAATCTTTTAACAAAATTAAATTGTATAAAAATAGTTTGAAACTTTAAACTCTAAAAATATAAAACTAATAATTGAATAAAAATTTGTAAATTAAAGCAACACTAGTTTCATATAAATTACAGTTAAATATAGGATAATAAACTATAAAATTTAATCTAAAAGAATATTTCAATTAATCATTTGATTAAAATCGAAATTGAATTCAAAAAATATAAATTATCCGAAATGAAAAAGCAAAATACAACTCAATTAAGATTTTTTAGAAGGTTTTTATTTGTAACATTGAATGTTGAGAAATTGAGCCTATTTATAATAAACATTCTAATATTAATTAAAACAAATTAGAAAAGTTTATATTCCGGTAATTAAACTTAACATTGCGATTACAAATGTCTAAAAAAATTTTTAAACAAGAACGACACATTCATAGAGAGCTAACTTTTTAGATTTGAAAAGAATTGTTTATTGCAAATGAAATGAAATAAATACAAAATTTTTTAATGAAATAAATAAATCTCTGGACATATGCTGGCGGTATGCGCTCGATCAGGACATAGTCAGGAGTCACTGGATATCGGTGGTCTGCTTTCACAGACACCTTGGACCAAGTTGGCAGACCCTTCCTCCAGAGCTCGCCACCGACCAGTGGGACGCACCAACCAACTGGCTGGCGGTATGCGCTCGATCAGGACATGGCCAGAAGTCATTGTAAACCGATGGTTTACTGACACACACTTTTATAAGTATTGTTAGGCTTATCTTAAATGCGTATTAATACTTATTTTAGCGTATTATTACTCCTAGTAATTTTATTACGTGTAAACTAATGTCTATAAAGTTGTCTTCTAAGTTCAAAGTATTAAGATATAGCTTGTAAGTGGCAGACTTCTTGGACTTAGGAGTACTGCGGACACACGGACATACGGACTGACGGACAGACAAGTCATTAGCGTTTTGACCAGACAAGGTTAAACAAAACATTGATTAACACAATTTTCGCAATTCGCAATAACACAAATTAATTCAAAAGTAATAAATTTTAAAAAAAAATATTTTAATTATATTCTTTTATCAGTTGATTAGAATATAATTGATTGATTGATAACAAGTAATTGATTATTTAAAAAGTAAAATTAAAATAAAAGGATATATAGAGTAAATTAAAATATAGAAAAATAACATGAGAAGCTAAATTAAAAAGTAAAAGTGAAATATCGAAAATCAATTTTACTTTTACTTGATGAAAATATAAAAGAAAAATTAAAATTTATATCGCTTTAAAGGAGAGAAGTAAAATACAAACAAAATTGAAATTTTTAACAAAAGAAAAAGTAAAATACAAACAAAATTGAAATTTTTAACAAAAGAAAAAGTAAAATACAAACAAAATTGAAATTTTTAACAAAAGAAAAAGTAAAATACAATCGAAATTAAAAAGTAAAAGTAAAACAACACTAATCAAAACTTAGATTTTATTATTAGATGAATAAATAATTTCAATGTCATTCAATTTAATATATCTATAGATTAAATAATTTTGAGTAGAATTAAATTTACCATTCATATCATTAATTTTGATAAGTTCATTGTTTAAATCTAGTTGATTTTGCAGTAAACATTTAAAAAAATATCAATACTAGTTTTTTTTATCATTCAAGACGTAATGAGATTTGTATAAATTCAATTTTTTAATTTCATCAATTTCTTTTGAAAATAAACGTACGCAGGTATCATACCAGGATATGAGACATTCATTATAACTGTTGTGTGAGGTTTTACTATGGCAACGCTTTTCGCATCAATACAATAGGCAGATCAAGAATTATTTCTCGTTGGATTATCTATTGTTAGAATATAGTAATTTAATAAAAATAAGTAATAAAACTAAATCTTAATGACATTATGATACATTGAATTTGTAATAAAATTTATTGAGTGAGCGGTTTTTCATAGCAACATTGATAGTAGAGTTATTTCAATGCGATGCATTTTAATGTCAATGATCGCGAACCGCTTATTGAAATATTTAGTTAAAATACTTTTTAACAAATAACACAGATGAATGTCACCAGTGATTTCGTTTGGATATCATATTTCATTTTTGGAAACTATTGAAAAATGCACTCTTAAGGAAAAATTTCAATTTTTGTTATTGATATGAATTCATTTTCACAGTAACTCCTTGAAAAATTAATTATTTTAATGTAATTTAAATCACACAGAGTGATAAAATGAAAATATTATTTTGTCACTTTAATTTTCGAATGCGAATTAACTCAAATATTATACAAGTTTAAACAGTGATTTTTGAATTGTAATTGATTTTTATAATTATTCAAAATTGTCACATTCAAATTAAATAATTGAATTGTGGCAATCAACGAGTTATGCCATCATTGTTATATGTGTATAATTTTTTTTACTTTAACATCCTTATTTAAGTTTAAAGATATAAAATCTAACTTAATTTTGTGAATAGTCAAAAAATAATATCTATTAAAACTTAATTTAAATTTGAGTAAAATTATTTTTTATAAATAAAATTTTTCATATGATTCATTTAACAAACATTAAAATTTTATTCAGAAAAATTAAGATAAATAATTTCAGCAGAAATATTAAGTCAGTATATATAGTAAGTCAGAACTAGATAAGTTCAGTCGCTCTTAAAAGCTTTATTAGAATACTTATCTGATATATAGTTTCAGTATTAGTAGGTCATTACAAAGTAAAGATAAATAAAATAATTATATAAATAAGATTGCTAATAAAATTTGCGTTTACCGGTTTTTCCATATAACAGGAAAAATACTATTAACCAGGATTATTACTAACTTAAATCAATACTGTTATTACTCTAATTTAATTCTAATCATCTATTGATATTTATTATTAAAATAATTTTGATTTTATTTTGATAGTATATTAATTTTGATTAATCACAATTAATTATTCAAAATAAATTTGATTAGGATTTTGATAGTTAACTATCAAAACAACACTAGTTCTAGTTAAAAATGATATTAAGTTACATAACACTCTAAATATAAAATTTTAAAATAATTAAATTAAATGTAAACTAGATGTTTAATTTTTTTATTTCTCTTAAAACTAGTGTTGTTTAGCTTTTTGAAAGCCAAAGCGAAAGTTAAAATATTTGTTGACTTTAACTTTCGCTTAAGCTAAAGCGAAAGACAAGTGAAATTTAATTATAAATGAAAAACGAGAGAAATTCAAGCGAAATTATAATTTTCTTGAAAAGCCAAGCGAAATTGAAACAACTTTAGAATTCGCTTTATCTTTCGCTTTTAACTTTAACTTTTTTGAAAAACAAAGTAAAAACGAAATCAAAAAGATAAAGCAGTCATAATAAAAATCGAATAAAAATCGAAAGCGAAATACAAGTGAAATAAAATTTTACAATAAAAGCGAGAGCAACAGACAAGCGAAATTTAAAAAATAAAATTAAACAACACTACTTAAAACTATTATTTAATTTCTTGACTGGAAAATGGAAAAAAGTTTTTTCTTTAATTTTTAGTTTAAAAACAATATAAATACAGATATAATTTCTGGCAATAAAATGTTTGGATATATGGATGTTATTATATTAAATATTTTTTTAGTAGCATTTAAACTACTGTAGTGTATGTGAACTCTAAGTCACATCACTATTAGTATGCGTTTTTCCTACTCATGTTATGACTTACTAATTAGTCATCTATGCTTTCACAGCTTTGCTGTTTGTCTATAAAAGCATTCACATTGTTATTCATGTTAACCAGTATTATATTAGCATTCAATATGTTGCATTCATTATGTAGCGTTTAGTTCGTATTATATTTGTATTCATTAAAGTTATCACTTTCATATAATACTTGTGTCGCATTGCTATACTTTCATTGCTGGTTCACTTACGTGTATTTTGTGGTGCAGACCACAAGCGGTCAGTGCTCTTACAGTGGAGAGCACGCGTTAACGCGAAATCTCACTTCGCTTCTCCTACTAGTCGGCCGCTCATACACAACAACTACCTTCACTCATTCCCTATTATAAAGTTGTTAGGTGCGAATCGGGTTCACGTGCCAAAACGATACGCTAGTGACGAATTACGCGCTAATGAACAAGACTGTCGCTTAACCAAACGGTCGCTACACCTCCATTCGCTAAGACACACAATTAAATCAATTGAAAACTCGTTTAATACAAAAAGTCTTTTAATTGAGATTAAATAAAATGCTAAATAATACAATAAATGCTTTATAAACTAAGAGTTACTTTAGGCGATGCAAACTGTTTGCTAGCTAAACAACAAGTAATTAGAAAATGTGTTTTCTGAATTGAGGTCTATAATTTGAACTATTGATTGTGTGATTATTAATGAGTTTTTACATTTAATGAGTCATTTAATGTGTTTGTGATTTTTGTGTCGAATAAACTATTACATCAAAGTGATTATGAGTTTGGTTTTTAGGGGATTAGTCGGTCGGTTTCGGTTCGCACCTAACACTCGCCCACACCCGATAATAGCGTCGTAGCTATTAGAGTAAGAGAAAAGTGGTGCGAAAATCGGTTTCACTCTCTAATGAAATATAAACATTAATAATAACAATAATGTAAATAATAAAAATCAAAATACTAAACTAAACAAAATAGAATAAGTATTATTAATAATAATAATAAATGTTTCGTCAAGTCTCGCTTTAAATCATATCTTCGAATATGTTTCGGTGAAGTCGGTTGTCTGTCTCTTCGTTTGAAAGGAAGAGTTCGCCGTATAATACTGGTGACGCTGCTCCGCTTTTATAACCATTCTCTGTTTCGATTTTAAAATCGCCGTATTTCGCAAATTACTTTGAACTAAGTATTAACTTATTCATTGATTTTGTTATCAATACGTCATTTCGGTTCTTCGAGTGAATACTCGAAATTATGTTGTCTTTGTTTTAACTAATCGCTTACTGTTCGGTCGTTTGAATAATACTTCCAGTATTTGCGTTTTACAACTTTCTTTTCAGTATTGATTTTGGTCCAGAATATGTATTGCAGCGTAATATTCCAGCCCAAACGAATCAATATAAACTTTAGAATATTGTTATTTCCGGTACCACGTAACCAGATCAAATCCATTAAATAACTGCAATAAAAGTAACGAGTTTGCAGCCATTCAAACGGATGCATTAACTCTGACCACACGCGTACGTAGTACTCGTAATTGACGTTTGTTTTGTTAAAGTAAATCAGAAATCCTCTCATTTTTTTGAATTGCTCGATATTGTAACACTTTCTCGCTCTCATAAAGACCTTTTCAAATTAGTCTCTCATGAATAAGTAGAAACCATTAATCGCTGTTCCAAGTAATACTTGGTTCAAATCGTTTTCGCAATTCAATCCAACTGTCTCTACTCTCTGTTGTGATGGATGTTCCACGTGAAACTTTCTTTTCACGATAATATAAGTGTCGGGCCAATAAAGTGGATGAGTTTCGTGATACCATCTTATTGCCCTTATATCACCTGTACGTATTATCGCATTTGAAATGTGAAGTATTTCATGACCTTCTTGGTATATACTGTCATCTGTTGTAGTAATCCCAAACATAATGACAGCATAAACATAAACATAATCGTCATCAGAACGTTGGTGTTTCTCATGACTTTGAAGAAACCAATTTGTTCTATCTGTTACCTCTTCAATAATAGAGCCAATTTTCAAACTAAAATCAATGTTCAAGTATTGAACGCCATTATCAGAAGTTAAATGGTTCAATACTATCTCTAGATTATCGTTTAAGTCACTGTGACTGGTTCCACTCGCGTATATCGCAAAAATAATGGAATTAAAATACCAAAACTTTGTGTTGCAACTCCAGAAAGATAAGTCGCTCATTTCATGGATTTGCTTTTGAATGTTCGTTTCTTTGTTTTTAGGATACGCTTTTGCCTTTAATGTCACGATTTTTGGTTTTATATTCGGGTCGAGATGTTTGTTATTGTTGGTAGTTTTAGTGATTAACAAATCAATTATTGCGTTCACCAAATCAAATGAATTGATTTTCGCGTAGAAGTGATTCACAGCTTCTTCTGTGTAAACACTTACTGGTGAATTTGTGACATCTCTCGATTTATTGATACCAATGATGTTTCGAATAGCTTTGTTTATTATCGCTGGTATTATTGCGTCATCTTCTGATCGCCATGTTTGTGTTGTTTGGTGTTTGAGACACATTAACTTAATATGAATCGAACTGTCTGATTGCCACTTCAATGCTGTATTCATTTACTAGCAGTATTTCCTCTGACTCGAGATTTGAGTCATTGGCAATATCTATTGTTTCGTTGATTTAGTTTGCCGCGTCTTTTATTATTGTATGACAGCGCTTGCGTAACAGATTGTCATTACTATCCACATCTTCAGCAATTTCGATTGGAAATTAATTACGTTTCGGTTTTGATTGTTGCGGTATGGCTTTGCCGTCTTTATCGATAAATCCAAATCGCGGTACATACTCAATACCAAGTACTTTCGCACGCGACCAATGTAATCGTTCGCCTTTTAACTAACCCTCACTCGGGATAAGTGCGATGTATTCACGTCTTCCAGTGTGTCTCTCTTGTTCTGCTTTCAAATCGCTTTTTGAATGTCTTTCTCTTTTTGCGTTTGCGGTAACTTTAACATTGTCGGTTGAAATGAGCGACACTTCGGTTTGTATTCGCCGGTAATATCGTCCATTTTCTTATCATTTTTATGAAGTTGACGGTCTGTTGAGTCGGTTGTTTGCACTCAACTCTTCAAAATGCTTTAACATATAAGACATTGTAACGTTTATATGTTAATGTATAATCGTTCACTGTTATTGTTATTGCTGTTTTATTTGACTAATCACTCTTTTATTATCACTTAAATGTGATCATTGAGTTGTTTTTGTCTCTGTTTAGCACTTAATATAATCAGTAAATGATGATTAAGGGTTTGCTTATTTGAGTTTTGATGTTTAATAAGTGTTAACTAACTTCACTGCTGTGTTATGTTTGCGTTCGAATACACTCTTTATATGTATTCGAATTACATTTGAATTAGAAACAAGTGTTATGATTACACTATTGCGGTGTAATGTGTGTTTAAATAGAAATTGTATTACACATTATATGTATTTTAATTAAACTATATTATAACTAAAACTGATTGTTTAAGAGTTGTTTAAAGTTATTACTAACTGTTTGAAACTTTATTTGATACTGTGTGTTATATTGTACATATATGTTTAAGAATGGTGTTTGGTTTTATCTAAGGGTTAGCAAAGACCAGACAGGGATATTAAAAATGTGGGGATTAGAAATCAGACTCTATTAAATGTATGTCTGTTACTTAAATTGGTTATTGTGTTTCGTAGCCTAAAATTTTGTAAAGACATGCTAAACATTTTAACTTTTTTCTGACTTCTTTAAAACTGCGCGCTATTAATAAAGGTTTATACACTACCACTTGAGTGTTTTATGCCCTAAGGCGTAAGATAGGTTTGTTTTAGTTTTAAAAACGGCTACTATAACGAATCGTTTTATAGCGTTTATGCAATTCGGGTTTACTCTGTTGTCGACTACAGGCGCAAACTAAACTACTAACTACTAACAAATTTGTATTTTATTTTTTAGCTCACTTTTTAAAAAAGTAGAGCTTATGGTTTTGACACTGTCCGTCCGTCGTCCGTCTGTCCGTCCGTCCGTCCTTGTGTCCGCAGCAATCTTAAGTCTAAGAAGTCTGCGACTTATAAGCTATATCTTAATACTTTGAAATAAGGAGACAACTTTATATTAGTTGACACGTTATAAAATTACTAGGAGTTAAAATACGCTAAATTAAAAGTTATTAAATTGGTTTTAACCTAACTATTTAATAAAAAGAGATCTTTTGTGAATGTGTCGTAATAAGTGTTGAGCACTGGTATCTTTGCAAGCAAACAATCGAAATCTTGCAGTCAGCTAGTTGGTTGTTGTGTCCCACTGGTCGGTGGCTATATCTGGATGCAGGGTCTGCCAACTTGGTTAACGGTGTCTGTGAAAGCAGACCACCGATATCCAGTGACTCCTGGCTATGACCTGAGCTAGTACATACCGCCCGCTAGTTGATTTGTGCGTCCCACTTGTCGGTGACGAGCTCTGGAGAAAGGGTCTGCCAACTTGGTTCACGGTGTCTGTGAAAGTAGACCACCGATATCCAATGACTCCTGGCTATGACCTGACCTAGTGCATACCGCCCGCCAGTTGGTTGGTGCGTCCCACTTGTCGGTGGCGAGCTGTGGAAGAAGGTGCTGCCAACTTGGTTAACGGTGTCTGTGAAAGCAGACAACCGATATCCAGTGACTCCTGGATATGACCTGAGTACGTTAATATAATCTTGATTTTCAGGTGTATTAAATAAATGAGGGAAATAGCCCTTCATAACAACTTCGTCAAAGCCAAACGATGAAGGCAAACTGGCTAAAGGCTGTATAAAAAAGCTTAAGCTGTCCAAAAATCGTGTGTTTCCTATATCAATTTTTAATATTTTAAACGCTGTTGTAAAGGGCTCAACATTTTTAAAATTTCGAGAATACATATCTCTCAAAATAAAATGCGCATCATATCCTCTTGCATTGTGAGCAACAGCGTAAATTTTTCCATTTATTTTCTCAGCCATTTGTGCAAGTTCTGTATATAAATAATTACCAAATCGTTTAACAAAATCATCTCCGTAATATTCTAAGTTGCCAACTCCGCATTTTTTACATATAGAAGTTCCATTATTGTCGCGCATTTTAGATTTTGTTCCGTAGTCGAAACAAGAATCACATACTACTTCAGCAATCAAAAGGTTAGGCTTGTGATTATATTTGTTTTAAGAAATTTGAACTTGCATACTTTCAATATCATTAGTACAATGAATATCGGTTTTTGCTCTACTTTAATCAGGTCGTCAATATTTAATTTGTTTAGCATACATTGATAAAATATTTTAGTGTATTTTTCATTACAATTGTTGCAAGTATGCTGATCAAAAACATGATTATCTTTGTCATTATGCTCTATTTCACAATGTTGGCACTTCTTTTTCACAGAACATAAATTTTTTTGAAGGTGAATTTCATAACATTGCTCGCCGTAAAACATTCTTTCACAAATTTTGCAACTCACTAAATCACTTGTTTTCTCACAAGCAGTTCTTGAAAAAAATTGTTGGTAAGTTTTATCACACCTATGTCGTATATATTTGTTTTTGCAACCAAAATGACAAGGTCCACAATAATAAGCTCTAACAAGATAGCCAGTTATGTTTTTTATATAGTGATAATGAGTGTCCTTTAATTCTAAATAAATTGTTTTCTTGTCGTATTTTGATTTATAATAAATACGATTTTGTTTAATGTTTTATTCATCCAGAGCTCATCACCGAACAGTCTAACGCACCATCCAACTAGCTGATTGTTAGCGCGCACTTTTTATTTGTCTTATACACACATGACCAACACATTTTTTAACGTATACGTTTTGTCGAATGTTAGTTGCAATACGTTTACTGATGTGTCGCCTGGTAATGGGACGTTAATTACAATTCCGTGTAGATCGTATTTTTTATCTTTGCCCAATAATCGGAATTGCATGAAGGGTATTCTCGGACATACCATACGTTTATATAATGATGGTAATCCTTGAACTTCCACGGGAACACCAACGAAAAAAGTTCCCATTTGCTTTGCTTATTACTGGTAGTTTATCGGCAGTAACTTCTCTGTAGCAGGTATAACAAAAGGTGAAAGTTTAAAAGTTATCCATGCATACAGCATCTAATAGTGCTTCAGATACTCCTTTAGCTGATAATAATTCTTTCAATATTAGCGTAATTGACGAATCGAACCATAATCCATTACACGCACTGCATACTATTGTTGGTCCTTTTTTGATTATAGCCCTGTACTGCTTGTATAGAGTTGCCTCGCAAATATCCATTAGTTTTATTTTGTGTCAACGTATTATTTTCTTGCTCATTCGCTCGCTCTTTATCTTCCCTTTTCGTTCTACGTGACACTTTATCCATTTATTGCTCATTCGCTAGAGCTTTTTTTACATCACGTCTCGTTCAATGTGTTATTTTCATGCTCAATCTTTAGCGATCCTTTATTTTCCCTCTTTATTTTTTTAGCGTTAACAACATTTGCTTTCTTCTTTTCGTGCAATTTCTCATCCATACGCTTTTATTTTTATTAAAAACGGTTGATTCGATACTCTTTGCTACGAAACTAATCGTTTTTCCTTTTTCTTTCAATCCACAAGCGTTGGCTTTCCTTATATTTGTCTTACTCTTTTAGTACATTTTTATCTATTAAAATAAAGAAAATGATAAGAAATTTAAGTTATAAATTTTATGTTTTTAGTTTAAGAGCTGAATAATGAATGAGATATTCTCTGAAACATTTACTGAAGTACTTTTAAAAATCTATAATTTAAAAATTATAACAATAAAACATTTAAATTTAAAAAATTTGTAAAATTTGTAAAAATAAAAATATAAAAGTAAACGAACCCAACAAATTAGTGACATACCTTTCATTAATTTTGTTGTTCACTCTATGAATTCTAAATCACGATTTAGACGGATTCCAAACACTCACTGAAGTAAATTACAATTTTAAAGGATGGGCCAAGTAAGAGCAGTAAACCGTTCGTAAACGTTCGTAAACTATTCGTCTAAAACTTGTGTCCAAATGACTCCGACTTGAACCTAAGTTAATTAAGAATGCGAAAAATCAGAATTCATGTTTCATATATCACGTGTCCAAAGGAGTCGTGTGACATCTACATATCTTTAAAAATACAAATGGTTACTATGAGCACCGTTTGATCACTTATTGAGCTTGACCAGCGGACACGGAAGAGGTTAGCTAGTTAGCACGTGTCATGAACTCGCTTCCACTAGGAGTATCGTTTGATCACTTCTTGAGCTTGATCCAGCGGACTCGGAAGAAGTT
>JAQIVF010002148.1:0-11722 GCA_034698365.1 Steganacarus magnus | reverse complement strand
TATATTTTGTGGAATAGCGCTTCAAATATGTTACTCTGATAAATACTTATTTATTTATATTTAATGATGTCAAAGTCTTTTTCTCAATTTGCTCAAAATTTTAATGAATATAAAATAATTATTTCATGGTTTTTTTTGATAAAAAAGTTAAAACTATTGTTTACGTTAAAAGGAATTGTAGATATGTTTTTTGTTAGTAAATTAATTTAAAGGCCGTAACAAGTAATAGATTATACAGTAATAGTATTAAATTAAAAAACAAAATTGTGATTTTTCCATAAAACATAAAACACCCAATTTATCGGTGATAATCATTTGTTGCTAAGAGAAAGTTTGATATCTAAATAATTTCCGAAAAAGTGTGGTAATAATATATTAAATTAAATAATGTATTGTATTATACATTGTAGAATATGTATTGATTGTAATGACTGTATTATAGGTCGAATAACATATAAGACAACGTACGCATGTGAAGGCAATCCTTTACATCTGTTGTGCTCCGAGGGAACAACAATTCATTTGGTTCGTGCGAATTACGGACGATTTAGTATTAGTTTTTGCAATGATGGCGGAAGATTAGATTTGAGTGTTAATTGCATGTCATACCGTTCATTTCTGATCATGCAAGACAGGTTTGACAACTATTTCTATGTTATGCCACATTTTTGATGAAACTTGATTGCATTGCATTGCGTTAATTGTTAATTTCAATATTATCTAATTAATAGATGCAGTCAAAAATCAAATTGTAGTGTTCTAGTGTCGAGTAAAATATTTGGAGATCCGTGTCCAGGAACACCTAAATATTTAGAAGTACAATATCACTGTATTGACGGTAAGATGTGTTTTGTGTTTTGTGCTGTAACTTAACATTCGTTACATTCTGTGTGTGGTCTGTTTTGTGAGCAAAATTAAAAAGCGAATGCACTGTAAAGTATTTTTTGCTGTAACGCGTTATGCATTTAGTTTTACCGTATTATACTATTATACTATTATACGCGTATATTTCCATATTAAGGGAGAGCGTCTTCTGCAACAACAACTAGACGACCACACATTACGATTATTCCATCATCGAATAATAATTCGTTATTATACCCATCAGTTCAGCCCCCAATCTCCTATAATGAAGATGTTACACCATTTTTTATTCCAGAAGCTCAATCACCAAATGTTAAATACGAATCAAGCCAATCATATTCGATATCGCCATCGCGAACAACATCAACGACAACAACATGGACAACAAGGCGGGCAGCATCTCTATCACCATCTGTATCACCATCATTATCAACTACAACAGCATCATCGTCTTCCATATCTCATTTTTCTCACTGTATGAAGCGGTCTCGCAAACTTATTGAATTTAAGCAAGTAATTTTTGGTCAGAATGTAGGAGAAGGTCAGACCCTTAGCTTAACCAGAGAATAGAGTTTATAGCCTATGCACTCATTCATTATATTTCATTTTGAGCTTGAGTTCCTACTAATTTCATAATTAATCCGCAATTGTGTAAATTAAAAGAATCCAATCTCAAAACAAATTCATTGCCAAGTATAAACGAGACTCAGTTCAAGAGAGATTATGATCAGTGAATTTAAGGGCACTCCTATCCGTATCTTTCAAATTATTTTAAACGAGTAGAATTAAATGTATACGAACTGTATCATACTTATGTGTTAAGAACTTTCAAGGTATTAACAAATAAATAATAAACTTAGATTTGAATTATGAAAGTTCTTAATGCGAAAATTATGATATTCAGTATTCAGTATATTAACGGTACAATTCGATTGATAGTAATTAGGTTTTTAAAAGAAATACTCAATAGAAATGAATAATCACAATATTTAAATACACGTTCGATATATAAATTATACTTAAATGATTTTATTAAGTGCTAACAAAATTTTTGATTACAGTAATTTTATTGTTTAACGACTTATTGAGAATTTCTAATCATAAAACTTGTCATTCAATCGTACTGTTATAGAAATAATTAGACATATGTTTTATTAATTTATTTTATTGTTTGATAATGCTGTTTACAGTCTTTATGTTTATAGATAGGTTAACGAGGAAAGACTTGAATACTACAAAAAGTGCAATGCAGAGCGAAAGTGCGGCACAATCTACGAAAGTGTGGAATGCATATATTATATTGGCTGTGATATTAATAGACATAATTGCTAATAACGTCTTCTATGAATAACGTAATAATGATCCACGAAGATCTGATACAAAGGTTTGTTTTGAATGAATTAATTTTTTTAATTAAATATAATTAATATTTGATTAGATGTAAATCGATGTGATGTGGTGTAACAACTGGTAGTACAGTAGGCGATGACCCGACTCCTGATTATATGAATGAATGTATTGAGTATGTTATTCGTATGTGTGGATTAATGATGAAATTGAAATGGTGTTCTTGGATTGCAATGTTTTGTTCATCCATTAATTTTGCTAATTCACGCACCAAAAAATATGAAGCAATTTTTGGATTATCATTATCTGCGGTTGTGAAGTGTGATCTTCGATAGCCACAAAAATGACATTTCTATAGTCTAATATTTATTACTTTCAATTGATATCAAAAACTATTTTATTTAAAGTTTAAAATCTAATAAAAAAATACTTTTTTTCAATATTATTAAAATTTATATACTTATGTTGTCCTCTCAGGAAGGTATGGCATAGATTTACGTTTCACTTCCCGAAAATTGAAAAATGTGCTTAAGTCCATAGCATTTCAAAATTTTTAGATCTTTTTAAACACATATTTTATTTCACATCGATTATTTCCCATCTACTAATGAAATGATGTAACTTAATATTACAACCATTAATATAAATTGATATCAAACATCCACTACTATTAAAGAAATGATAGCAATTTTTCACGATTAACCTCTGATTAACAAAATACCATTCAATTTTTAGGAATTTTGAATAAATTACCGAATTTACTGTTAGTAGCATTCGCTTCACTTATCAAAAAAATTTATTTAATGCCTATTATCTTATGGTATAGAATGAGATACAGTTAATTTAATTATTGTGTTTGTATTCTGTATCAAAGTTACTATTATTTAAAGCAAACTATTAATGTTTATAAAAGTTTATTTGTAATAAACTATTAACTAGTCTTAGTTTATTTTCCCTAATAGTCTAAAAAGTTAAAGGTTTCTTTACTATTAGTGATCAAACTAAACAAAATAATGTCAATCAAAATGCAAAATAATAATAATTTATTCTTTTATGTGCCAAATTTGTATTTAACGTGTTCTAACGTTGTAATCACTATATGAAGAGTAAAACATGCAAATATTATTGTTTATTCATTTCACACAATCATTAGTTCATTTTGTCGAGTATGGCATCCTTAAGACTTTAAATTAATTATTGATTAGAGCTGTGAATAGTTGTAAAAAAAACAAATATGAAAATTATTTTTTTTACCAAAAATAGGTTTACGATTTTAGCATTTCATTTTTATCGCGAATACTTAAATAACTTTGTATAAATATAAAATATTTTATAATTTTAGTGATATAATTTTATCAATTATTGTAAATTATTCGTAAATAAAAAATTTTTTAATTATGATTAATGACTTTATTTCAAAATTTTGACTTTAAATGCAAAAAAAATCAGTTATTAATCTATTATATTAAAACTGTTCTATTAAACTACTGGTAAATGAGAATGGTAAACTTGAAAAGTTTCAAATGCAAAAATGAGAATTAAATTAGAGTTTTTAATTAAATTGAGGTTTCCTTCGCTTTTAAGAATATCGCTTAAGTCAATATTAAACAAAATTTGTAAATATATAAGCAATTAATGAATTTAATTAAACCAGATTTGAACTTTACGAGGGAAGTACTTGGTATATGTTATACAGATCTTGAAACCACTTCCATTCGATAGAGCACACAAAAAATGAGGGTTTAAAAAATTTTTGCTGCAGAGATGCAAATGGGGAGGACTGAATAGGGCTTAAAGTTTCGATATAATCAAGGGGGACAAAATTATATGAAATATTTCATTGCTTCAAAGAATAAAGGATAAGAAGGTTTTAAAGAAAATTATTTTAAAATTTCTTTCAGCATATTTGAAAATTTGTTCAATTATTTACTAACATTTACTTTATATGATTTTATTTTAAAACATGATAATTTTAAATCATTTTATTTTAAACTTTAATTAAATTTCTAAAATAATTAAAATGTGTCATTAATTTTGCGTCGTCTGTTTGCTAATTTAGAAATGATCAAAAGGGGTTTGTTCTCTATTTTTGGATTATCACACGTAATTCATTTAAGTTTTTCTTCATTTTCACAACTCTCATACAATTGTATTAAATTGAGTGGTATTTACGATAATAAGCTTACGTTAAATAATAATTAATTGCTAAATAATGTATTCAACGACTAACGCTAGTAATGATCCGCGAAGATCTGACAAAATACAACGGTTTGTTATCAATCAATTGACACTTGTTTTATAGTAAATATAATTAATATTTGATTATAGATATAAATCAATGTCTGCAGGTGTAACGACTGGTAGTACAGTAAGCGATGACCCGACACCTGATTATATGAATGTATTGAGTATGTTATTCAGTATGTGTGGATTAATGATGAAATTGAAATGGTGTTCTTGGATTGCGCTCTTCTGTTCATCGATTAGTTTCGCTAATTCACGCATTAATGACGACACCAAACAAATTTTGAGCAGTTTTATGTTATCAATATCTGCGGTTGTGATGTCTTATCTGCAAAATCCTCAGCCAATGACATTTCCGTGGTCTAATATTTAATGATTGTACCAAACTATTAAACCAAATAACTTGCAAAATTTTTTTTAAACAAACTCACGCTAATGATGCGATGACTTCATAAAAAAATAAGAATATTATGTAATTTATAAAAAAATTATAACTAGCTGTAGAGTAAAGTACTGCCCAAAACTGTTTTGTTAAAGTTTATAGTTTAATAAAGAACTAATATAAGCAAAATTTCATAATCGTGTATAAAAAACTTAGATCAAAGGCAGTAGTTTTGAGTAATCCATAGCTATACTCATTATCGAACCTCAAATGAAATGCATAAAAAATTTAATGAACAAATTGTGATTCTTTTATCTAAACAATAATTGATATTATGTTTAAATTCATAATTTTATTCATTCTTTTAATTAGATTTTAAAATTATTTATTTATTTCTTCGATATATTTTGGAAAGAAACCCGTAAAAAATATTATCTGGTAATGTAGATGTAAGAGTTATTTGTTTAATGAGTCGACACAATTCCTGATACGTTTCTTCCTCGTATTGTCGATAAATTGATTCAATATTTAATTGTTGATAAATACTTTTTACTTTGGCAACTGCTTCAGTGTTATGAACGCCATAGTTTTCTTTCAGAGTTTTTCTTTGATCATCGTTGGCAATCTGCAACGCAGTGACCACAGGCCAACTACATTTGCCATCTTCTATATCAGTTCCCAATTTTCCGATCACATCCGGATCTCCGAAGCAATCTAAGTAATCGTCTTGAACTTGAAAAAAGTGTCCCATTTTCAGTAATATTTTTTCAGCAGATACGTGAGCGTT
Source organism: Steganacarus magnus (assembly GCA_034698365.1). Taxonomy (NCBI): domain Eukaryota; kingdom Metazoa; phylum Arthropoda; class Arachnida; order Sarcoptiformes; family Steganacaridae; genus Steganacarus; species Steganacarus magnus. Next base: position 6,098 of record JAQIVF010002148.1, on the reverse strand, counting down.
ATTGTCGGTCCAATTAGTCATATACATTGCCAACCGAACGGGTAAACAGAACGAGTAAAATGCTGTCTTGTATTTGACAATCGCTGCATATCTTTCTGAGGTAAATGTATTGAAATCAGGATTTCTTCCGGGAGGGTTTGATAATAAATCCAGACATTGTCCATATGATGTTAAACGCGTGACCTTAAGTCAAATTCGTTTTTTTAGAACTAAATTACATCATTTATTATACATGTATACTTACTTCGAGCATAAGATCTAAAATGTCACCATAATATGATTTGTTTTTAAAATGAGTCTTAAGGATGTAATAAATGCTAGATTCTAATAAAATGGCATCATTGCAAGCAATTAACCCAACGCTATCCTAAATATTATACAATATATTGAAATTAGAGTATACAATAAAAAATAATTTCTAAACAATATAAGCTTACAATATACCTGTCTATACCAGCAGAGCTGTCCTCGTCTTGTAATTGACTGATCAACCAAATCGTCAATCACTAAAAAATATGCCTGCAATATTTCCACACACCAGCCAAGTATTCGCGCCAATTCTAGATTTTCCGGTGTTTGCTCTGCTACTGGCGATAATAACATGTACGACATAACCAAAGCCAATCCACGATTGCGTTTACCATTCGGTACGTTGTATTGAACAACCTGTATGTAAACGTAACATGTTTTAAAATCTGTCCTCTCTTTATGCAATTTAATATTAAAAATTAATTTTTAATTACATAATAACTGTAAATTATATTTTGAATATTTGTATGCTTTTAAATTTTTTGTTTAAATACTTCTTTAAACTTTAAATTTTACTATGTGTTAACAAATTGTATATACTGTACAACAGTATAAATAGTTGATAATATGTTGAATCAAGCATAGTTGAATCAAAGAAAATTTGTTTCAAAAACTATACGCAATCATTTATTTTCTAAATGAATTTTTTACGTTTATGTCTATCAAATTTTAACAGCCAAACTTTGGTATTGGAATTTATATATAATTTTTTAATAAGCTATATTAAGCAATAACTACGGTATAAGCCTTTGATTTCTATACTAATGTGAATTTTTAAATTTAAAAAAAACTTTAATGAATTTTTGTTAAAAAAACACATTTTTGGTGTCTGCTCTAAATCTTTATATTGAATTTTAAAATTTATATTTTTAATATTTATCTTATCAACAAAACAGAATTTTACAACAAAATTTTTTTTTATTCACTTATAATTTGATTTATTCTTTTAGCTTAAAATATTTTTGAGAATTCTTAAAATATAAGAGAAAATAAATATTTTTGCAAAATCAAATCAAATCAAATTTAAAAAATAAATATTTTAATTGTTTTTATTCAGTTTTGAATGAAATATTTAGACTATAGTATAAATAGTTATAAATAAATTTGCTTAACTAATCAATTAGATTTCAGTTATAGTTTTATAGACAAACTTATTTACTGAGCATAAAAATTATTGCGTATAAAATAATAAAACATAAACCTTATGAATCCAATTGAATGTTTCATTCATTTCAAAATTAGTGGCTTTAAGCGGTGTTTCAATTATGTTTTTTAATATAATGTCATAAGTTTTGTCGAAACCAATTAATTCTCGTTTCTCTAAATTAGCGGTTTCCACACTTTCATTCACCAATTCCTCCGCTGATTCACCCGATTGTGCGCCATATATATGTCTAAAATATTAATATATTATTAAATCAATACAAAAAATGAATAAAACATTAATGATAAAACTAACTTTGTTTTAAATGTGCGAAATATGTTTGGCGTCGATTCACTATTAATAAATTTGTAACAATTATTATCAAATAATAGCGATTTTTGTCGATTCAGTGTCGAATTAACGCTTAAACATTTTTGCAATATTTTAAACATAATTAATTTAATTAAGATAACCAAATATATTATGAAACTATAATAAATATTTGAAACAATTAAAACAATCTGCAATGTATTGCACTTTTCAATGTGTGGTTACGTTTCACATCAGTTTTGACAAATAATGTCAAACATATGCACACGTGTTACGAATAATAAATATTTACAAATATACTGTAATGTAAGATTACGTTTAACGTATGTCAATGTATAAAAAATGTAAACCAAAACACGTTTTAAGTTAAACTTTTAACTGAATAAAAGATGCATTTAAAATATGTTGTTGTGTCAGTCTAGTTCTCTAATAAAGCTTACAGCGAATTTTAATAGAAGCATATTAGAATCGAAAAACAGTAACCGACCTCCAAATTTTTATCAAACTGTAACTGCTTGAAAAAAACTTTGTTTCAACGGTTACTCCGCATAAGAGCGATAGACAAGAGAGCTACTGACACGTTATTAATTTGCATGTTATTGATGCCAATATCATGCTCTGCATAGCAAACAATTGATAAAACCAATGCGAATCTTTTATTTTAAAAAATGTTATAATTTATCAAATAAATTTTGATCTAAAGTGACTCAGTCCCACAAAAATTCACAGGTCATTTTCACACAATAAAAAAGAGCGTCGGTAATCTAAAATTAGCGCTTTTTTGTGATTTGATCTTAGCTGTGACCTTTTGTGATTGTTACAAACTTAAGAACATTTTTGATCTATAGTTAGAGAAGTGAAAAAACCGAATATACATGTCACAACTAAACAGAGATGCGTTTAATTTAATAATAGCGTATCGAATAAAGCCTGATGTGAACTAATCTTATATATGGATGTTATTTTATTATGATGTTTTTATAACAATGCTCACTGCATTCGCTCGCTCCTCTATTACTCTATTTTAATTTTTTAACTTATATATATCACAAGTTAAAAATACCATAAACCGTTTTATAGTGGCATTATTCCGCTTTCCCGTACAAAAGTGGCATTATTCCGTTTTCTAAGTGAAATTATTTTTATTTTCCAAAAGTGGCATTATTCCTCTTTCCAATACAAAAGTGGCATTATTTCTGTTAAAAAACCTCCTATTTTGACATTTTTTCCATAAAAAAGCCTCCTATTTTGCCATTTTTTTCCCTAAAAATGCCTCCTATTTTGCCATTTTTTCCCTAAAAATGCCTCCTATTTTGCCATTTTTTCCCTAAAAAAGCCTCCTATTTTGCCATTTTTGTCCCTAAAAAGCCTACTATTTTGCCATTTTTTCCATAAAAAAGCCTCCTATTTTGACATTTTTTCACTAAAAAGCCACCTATCAGAGAGTCTACACGGACGGACGGACAATCCCAAATCCATATTTACCTGCCTTGATTTTATCGAAGTCAGATAAAAAATAAAAAATTAAGTCTTTAATAATCTGTATGGAGAAGTTTCTTGAGCGTTCAATTCAAGCATTACCGCTGTGATCTCATCTTAATTAGAGATAAAAGATGATTTATAGTAGATGACTCACCGAATTAAAAATTAGTGCGAGCTGTCTAATTGGAGATGTTTGTAGCTCGTTAAACTGATGATTACACGAGTAGTTTAATTGCGCTCCTCGCGGGTAACTACTGTGATCTCATCTTGTTATAGTCTAACAACTTATTATGGAAGATGACTCGCTGGATAGAATTTTAATGCGAACCGTCTAACTAAAGTAGTTAGTAACTTACAACAGATGTTTACCATATTATCAGAAGTGCAATCCTCGAGTGTCATTCCTGTAATCTCTTCTCATTTTAGAGTGTTTTAAGCATATTTTTTGGTGTTTTCTCTCATAAAATTATACTAAAATTTATAGACAATAAGCTTTGATTTTGCGCTAAAATTAATATATGATTAAAGTCGAAACAAAACAAAATTAAGTGTCGTATTAAAATATGTTTATCAAAAATTTTCTGAGTCTATATATCTATCATAATGTAATATTTTTTCACTGTAACAATAATTTTTGTATGGTTTCGAGATTAAACATGTATTAATTTTAGCGCATAATCAAAGCTATTTCTCTATAAATTTTAGTATAGAGAATGCGTGAAAACTTTCCAAAACTTGTTTTTTAAATAAGTATAGAAATGTTAGTTTATAACGAAATCGTATTCATTTTAAAAAAATTATGTTTTCTAAGTAACATTTAATTAAGAAAAATTAAATAATAGTAAGGAATATAATTTGTTTAAAAGATTAGTTAATTACTTGAGGAATAAAGAAATATTACAACAATTATTTATTTTAAGCTATTCTTGAAATAATTTAGTAATTAATACACAATGGAAAATGGGGAAACAATTTTTGAGTTTTCGGGGACACAAATAGGGACACATTTTATTTGATTTTGGGGACAAAAATGGGGGCATAAAAGTGTGTATTTCTCTTAGAAAAATAGTTTTAAAATGTTTAGAGTTTAGGTGTTCTGCCAAAGATTTTCAAAATTCTTGGTGAGCCAAAAACTCATCGGAATTAATCGACAATTTTTCCTCATTTTATGTCAATAATGGGGCAAATGGGGACAATGTCCCCAATGTCCCCAAATTCCAGTCTCAATAATTAAACTACTATAAATAATTTGTCTAAATAAAAATCTGTTAAACTAAACAATCAATTAAAGATGACTTGACATAAATTTATATTTATAAATAAAGCAAAAAATTAAATTGAATTTAAATTTTATATTCATCAATCAAATTATCAACCTATCGATTTTTTGCACAACCAATTTTTTAGAACATACTCTCTATTACCGACCAAACCATCATGTTTTTCCTGTCGAATTTCACATGAAATGCGAAGTGAACAATAAATAAGATCCAAATACTATTAGTTATAAAGTAATCTTCTTTTAGTGCTCGAAATAGACAACTCCCAAGGATTTAACGCTATTTTTCGATTTGAAATCCAACACAGAACTTTCAGTATTTATATATATGAAGTTTTCCAAACTAATCTTACGTTACCCATTGCTCTTGTGATAAAAATTGAAGGTGTTTTAAAATATTCCTCTAACAAACACTGCTCCTATAGTCTTAATTTATGTTGTCGCACAACGACTGATTAATTGCTGCAACCAATTTACTCCTTCGATAGCGTTTGGCTTCTTCTTGTATGGCTTAATACTAAGTGCTTTTTTAATCGCGCAATCATACATATAGTGAACAAAAACAAAACATAACACACAATATTCGCAGTTCTCACAAAAATGTCATTTAAAGTAATTTATACCATTGTATTTCTCAACGCGAATATAACAGAAGTCGCACATGTAATGATGCGCTTCATTACACAATTGAACTATCGGTTTAGGTTTGTCTGATATATAAGCTGCGTTACTAATAGCATCGACAGCGGATTCTCTGTTTTGCATCTTTGGCCTCACAATGCTCTTGTGAACCCAAAGACTTGGCACATCATTTGTAATAATTTGAGTGACTCCCAACTCTTCTAACCACAAGAGTTTGCTGATCATTGTTGCAATAGCTTTTTGCAAACTAGCGAACCAAACAAGAATCTCGAATCGATAGCGAAGTGCCGACCGAATCCATTCATCGGGTATGAAATTACTTCTGTTACGAAAGGCATAAATTTTCGTCACATCGCATTCGCTACTCCTCAATAAAATAGCCTCTTCACTGACTAGAGTCAGTGCAACGTAAGGATAAAAAAATGGCGGCACTACAGGTGTTGACGAAAACAGTTGCACGCAAATGTTCGAGAGTCAGTGCAGTTTTGCGAAATTTTTTGTAAATTCCTCTTTTTAAAGTTATCCATTTTTTTTATATTTCTAAAAAATTATCATTCAAAAACGATGAGTTTTCTAGACCCTATAAATTTTAGGCACTGATGCATTTTTTCTTCAAAAATTTTTGAAATATAAATTTTGAAATATTAATAATATGCAAAAAATTTAAATTGTTTAACATTTTTATGAAAAGTATATGGAACATACTTCCGAACTTTCTATATTATTGCAGAAAATTAATAAGTTTCATAAATAGTTATTTTGTCTTTTTATTTTCCGCTTTTTAGTCCGATTTTACGAACACGTTTTGAGCAGAGTGTTACCCACTGAGCGAATTTAATAAAACCTACAGGAACTAAAAAAACAATATTTGTAAATGCATTTAATGCTATTTCAGTTTTGTATATATGTTTT
>JAQIVF010002147.1:0-11725 GCA_034698365.1 Steganacarus magnus | reverse complement strand
CTGTATCAATATGTAGTGCGCATAAAACAATCTCTCTATAACTGTCGCCAACTATTATGTCTGAGTTTGAATAAAAAAATGAAAAAAGAGAAAATCTAATCGCACGGCCAATGCTATGCGTATAATATAAAACATTACTCGTATTGACATCTATTGATAAACCAACATATTATTGAATATGTTTTCCTTTTCCGTTTGAGTCTCGGCTTAAACTGTATTCAGTTTTTTATCACTTCACGAATTTGAAGATTTTTACAATAAATTTTAAGTGTGTTAAAAATGGTGAGTTAAATCATTTATTTTACATCAATATATCTATATTTTAAGCCGTTTTGAGTGCATATTAACTTATGAAATACTATAAATATAAGCGACACGTGTTTGTGTTTTGTACTATTTATAAATGAATAGTGTATTAATTATAATTATTTATTATATGTGAATAGTCATCGTACGCAAAGCCGGACCCAAATAAACCTGGCATTGAAGAAAGTCAAGTCCAAATACATCGCATTAGGATTACGCTTACGAGTCCTAACGTGAAGAGTTTGGAAAAGGGTATCTATTAATATCGTATACCGTAATATGTGTGATAATTAATGTGTTCATATTATTTGATTAGTCTGTACTGAGCTAATAAAAGGCGCAAAAGACAAAAAACTGCAAGTGAATGGACCCGTAAGACTTCCAACTAAAGTTCTTCGAATTACAACTCGAAAGACTCCGTGTGGCGAAGGATCGAAAACTTGGGACAGATTTCAGATGAGGATCCATAAGCGAGTGATAGATCTTCGTAGTTCTTCTGAAACAGTAAAACAGGTCACTTCCATCAGTATAGATCCAGGAGTTGACGTTGAAGTTACTATTGCTGATCCTTGAATATAATAATTGATATAAATGTTTATAACTAATAAAATATCATTCTGATCAAAGTTAGTGAGTGTTTATTTCGAATAAAAATCATTAACGTTTAAACGTTATAAAATTTATACATTCAGATAACAGATTTAGTATTTTATTAATAAGTGTAAATAATTAATAACACAACCCTAACATTAATACTGTTTAAATACTGTTTAAAGTTTTAAAAAATAATCTAATATAATTTTTACTTAGAAAATTTCATCTCTTAAAAAATTTAATCTCGTTTGCATGAAAAGTTTTGACCTCATTGAAAATAATTGTTTACAATTATAACAGTAACCAATTTTGGTTAATGTGATTTTTCAGTTTTTTTTGTAAAATATTTAAAGTAATAACTACGTAAATAAGGAAAATTGAGATACTATTGAGATACAAGTAACAATTGATTGGGAATTAAAATTCAAGCATAGTTTATTATTAGGAAAAATCTTCTTCGCCAACGCTTTGCAAAAGATAGCTTTTGTAAAGTGATTGTCTTCGTTTCATAATTTTGTTTAAAACAATATCCCTCTTTTGTATGAGATAATTCCTTTCCTTTCGCGGAATTGTAGGAAAGAGTCGCGCACACCATTTCGCTAATACTATAAAAATCACTGCCATTATAGCGGTGATAATAAGAGCGTGAATGTGATATTCCGGTGGCAATGCTGACCAAAAAGTATTAACAGGATATAAATACAATTTTACCGCTTCCAGAGAATCAGATCCAATTAGGGATTTTAGGACACCAGAGGATGAACTGCTGGCCAAAAAATTAAGTAACAGTATAAATGGTATAAAAATACCAAAAATTCCTAATACAAGTCCACGAACACTCGCTCTGAGATTCGCTGATCTTTTAGCGCTATCGTCATCAACTTTTGCATTAATGAGTTTAACGATCTGTTGTGAATCTTGTTCGAGAGTATTGAGTGTGTTCTGTATGGTGTAGTTGATGGTCTTTTCGATTTGGGCGCACACCTCATCGATTTGGTTAACACAATGCGATTGTTTGATAACGTCATGTATGGGCACATAAATGGTTGGCATATCGAAACCACATTTGTTGAGACCTTTTCGTTTGCACAACTCCTGTACGATTTGCATCATTACTTTTTGTCGGTCACTTTCAGTTCCCGCTTCATCCGCTTTAGACAAGTAAAATCTCATTCTTTCGTTGTGTTTTGCGTTTAACTTTTCAACTAAATTCAAAGTTCTTTTGCATAATGCTTGACCTATTGGATCAAAGAATACAAATATCATGTCCGCTAAGTCTCCCAACCAAAGTATAGACTTATCGACGTCATAAGGATAATACATATCTCCATCCACAAGACCGGGCGTATCGATAAAAGTCACTAAATTAAACTTATTCTCCTTTGATGGCGAAATTTCTGTCGAAAGATAATCAATCACACCATTAATCTTTTCGAGAGCTTTGAAGTGTGGATACAAGTGAAGCGTTGCCTTTCCTGTCAGCGATTCTCTTCGTTTACCACTCGTCACAAAAGTAAAGCCTTGCGTCTCAATGGCAACACCAGTTTTCTGAACGTTTTCCTTGATATACCAATTAATAAAAGTGCTTTTACCGGCAGAATGGTTACCAATCAATAATATCATTATCTTTCTTCGCGGCGCCAACAAATGTAAGCCAACTTTCTGTCCAATCGGTACCAAACCATTATCACAATCAGAGTATAAAGAATGACATTCCCGTAAAATGTTTTCATTCACAGATAATTGTTCAGTCGTTTCTTGCGATGAATTCGGTGTTGTCTTAGTTTTACGTTTTGACATTTTCGAGATTCTGATTCGAGATTCGTGATTATCAATAAAAATAATAATTAAATTAAAATGAGTATTCGATAACAGAATGAGTAAAACCCGTAAATAAAATAAAAATTAATTTAACATTAAATTAAAATAGATTTAAAAATATACGATTCAAATAATGATTGTTAGCAAATGATTATTGATTTAAACAATTAACAATAACACAGTATGTTTAACAAGTGCTACTGTAATAACACTCGCTTAACTGCCCTCACGTTTAGTATATTTGAAGTTTTTGAAGTTCCCTAATGTTAAAGTGCACTGCTTGTTGCTTACTTACAATTTATGACGTCATATTATAAATAGCCATTAATTGGCACGTACTGTACTGTGCAAATAATCGTAAGTTACTGTTCGTAACAATTTATGAAATATTGTTAAATGCTTTTACAAAATATAAGCGTATAGTTCACAAAACTGTGCAATATTTGAGTAAATATGGTTGATTTGATTGTCCCTTATATACATTTTTAATTATGGGGAAATACGCTCAAATGGATTTAACATAAAAATTATAATTCGAAAAATTTTGGCGAAATTTCAGTATTGTTTCTGAAGGATAGTCAATTAAGAGATATTTCGATTCTGCCTTTACATCAATCTTTTAGATCATATGTGCATGAGCTCAAACTAATGAGCTTTTGTATATTTCTTTACTAATAAAGAGATTCTGAAACTGAAAATGCCATTCGAAATAGTTTTGGTGAATTTGAAAAGAGATGGCAAATTCAAAACAGGATTTCGATAAATTTGAAATAGAATATGCCATTCTAAACGGAGTCTTGTATATTTCAATTTTAAATTACTTCTATATAAAAGCTCAATCATAGATAAATTATTTTTCCAATACTGTGCCTCATTGCCAATATTAAAATTTTGAAATGGAATAGAATATGCGATATTGAAACAGAATACGGTATTCATCCCGAAACGGGAATAAGATTTTATAAACGGAATGTACCATTTTTGAAATTTGGTCATTTTGAAACAATATGTCAATATGAAACGAAATATCATTTTGGGCTATAATATAGTACTAGTGTTAACCCGTTTGCTTTGCAAACATTTGAAAAATTAAAATTTTGAAATATCTTAAATTAACCCGTATATCTTCGAGTGGCTTTAATAACTATAAAGTTATATTTATTTTTATTCCATTTATCTTTTCCCGTAAGATAGCGGGAGTACACTATTTCAATGCACTTTACGCTAAAAATAATAGGAGATCTGCCCATATGTCCACTGCCTCTTTGCCCTCTTGTTAAACAATCTGTGTGTTGCTATGACAACAACAACAGAATCATTAGGTTTATCTTTACGTAATGAATCATAAATGAATCAACAGAATCATAAAACTTTACGTAATTATCGATAACGGAATATGCCATTTTGAACTGAATAAATCTGATCAAATAAAAAGGAAGAGAAATCAGAGAACGACCAATAATAATCACCAAAATTAGCCTCAAATAATCTATCCAAATATCTAATTAACAAAAATCCATAAAACGAATTCAGATATTATGACCATTTCAATCTTGCTTCTAAATAATCTTTTATTAAATCACAATTTATCAGTAAACTCATAATTTATATTTAAAAATTTTTTAATTTATTTTTTGCAGAAAATTGAATAAATAATAGGCTCAAACTTTCCTTAACTTAAATTAAGCACAAGTTCTCTCTTACTTTCAAACTAGTGTTGTGCCGAATTAAGTTTTTGAAGTTATATTTTATTTATATTTCGATTTTTAGAAAATTTTAATTATTATTTTGCTTCGATTTTAATTTTGAAAATATATTAGTTTACATTTTATTTCGAATTTATTATTGAAATTCTAATGACTACATTTAATTTCCATTTCAATTTTTGAAAAATTTTTACATTTAAATTGTATTTCAATTTTCTAATAAAATTATATTAAGTTCCATTTTATTTCAATTTTAATTTTTATAAAATTTTCTGATTTATTGCATTTTTGTTTAATTTTGTGAAATGTTAAAATTTAAATATAATTTTACTTTTCTCTTTATTCCAAGATAATTTAGACATCTAAAACAAAAAAATTAATAGCTTGTAATATCATATTACATCCATGATTACTTATTAATCATGCAATACTCTGAGTAACAGATTAACAATTATTCTAAAACTAAATATATTTGTATTTAATTTTAGTTTTGTTCTGAACATAATAATTAATTTAATTTTATTTCGATTTTGTGTAAAAAATTTTTTCAAATTTATTTTATTCTGATATTTATTTAGTTATTTAACCTTATTCGATTGAATTTCGATTTTATTTTCAAATGAATTTTTGTTAATATTTTATTTTATTTTATTAAATCGAAATAAAGATCTAATTATCTATTAGATTTCGATTGTATTTTTTAAAATCGACACAACACTATTTCAAACACAAGTCCGCAAACAAACTCATTTGCATTATTGTTAGACATCTAATCGTAAACATTTGAAGTTAGAGTTATCTACTGTTAAGCAGTCGTTTTATATGAGAGTTTTCTCATCACAGCTGCAGTAATATCGTTGCGATTGGTTTATTTACTAAATGATGATCCAATAATAGTGACTGAATATGTGACGTTAAACGTTTAAAAAATAGTATTGTTAGCATTGTTTGATTGATATTTAGTTAATTTTATATATTTTTATTTACAATTCAAAATGAGTGTTGAATGGGAATTAGTTAAAGAAAATGTAGAACCGCTCAAACAGGGAAGAAATATGTCGAGTTTGAATGCTGCCATCAATATTAACAATTGTGTCGAAAGCAATGCTCAAAGAGATTCAATTAGAAAGTAAGTGAACATAAGAGTATTATAATATATTTTAGATATGTTTTACGAATTGATAGGGAGTTTGAGGCGGAATTACGCACATATAGTGGTGACGATCCTCTCCATGTTTATTACAAGTATATATTATGGTTGGAACAGAACTATCCATTGGGAGAAACCAATTCAAAACTATCGGTAGTTATCGAGAACTGTATTTCAACGTTTTATTCGCAGCCAAAGTACGCAAACGACGCGCGCTTATGTCACATATTTCTCAAATTTATCAAACAAGTGGACAATCCATTGGAGTTATTTAGCTTCTTTAACGAAACTGGTTTTGCGTCAAAACAGGCAGAATTTTTTATTAATTGGTCGTTTCATTTGGAAAACAGTGAATGCACTAAAAAGGCTAATGAAGTGTTGTGTTTGGGTCTGAAAAATAACGCCGAACCGAAAGCTTCATTAACTAGAGCTCAAAATGAATTGCAGTCTCGCGTTGCGAAAGCAATTGTGAGCGATTGTGCGCAACACTTGAATGACAACGATAGCGATGTGGAAATCTGCAGAAAACCTCTTAATAAGATCAGTAAAAAGGGTGTCAGTAAAGCACCGATTAATCGCATCGTAAGTGTAATTGATGTCAATCAAACCAATAAGGGATTATCGAAGAAGCAGTTGTCAAAAGAAAAGGCAAATAAGATAAATAAAGCTCTCGTTATTTATAACGATGAAAATGATAGCAAAGTAGTTCCAGCAGTGACTGTTTCGCAAACTAAACCAAACAATGTTAAAACAGTCACAAACCAACCGACGCCATACATACCCACCAGTGGACAGGAGAACGAATTAAAACCTCAGCAATGGTGTAACAATTTATTAAAACAAAACACAGTTCGCAACAATAAGCCAAATTTTGAAATCCTTGCCGATAACGAAACGAATGATGAAAGTGCCCAAAACCATAGACCATTTGAAAGTAATGCGCTTAAAGTTCGAAAGAAAAACGAAAACAGTCCACCATTAGCGCGATTTGAAAAACCAAATCCGTTGAAAAAATTTATGTTTGACGAGAAAAAAATTTATGCGGGAGGAGAAGAATTTTCATTTGAAGAAATTAGAGGAAGGAAATGGTTGGCTGCTAAAAATAAAGAAGTAGAAGATGCTAGAAATCGTAAATTGGTAGAAGAAGTGTCGCAATTGCGGCAACAGATCGCTCTATTATTAAGCCAACAAAATAGAGCTCAAGCATCAAAATCAATAAAAGAGATAACAACAGGTAATAACAATAATGTGGCGCAAATCAAACAAACATCTTCAGCCACTATTTCCAGCGCAGATTCGAGTTCCGCAAAATCGATGTCTAATACTTGCGAGAGTAAAGGCGATATGATGAGTATGATAAGAGAACTATGGAATGGAACGCTTGCTAACAATGAGGAACAAATCGCTAATTTAAAGACTACCGCTAATGTCCTGCAAGATTCTCATAAAAATCATAAGATTCTAATATATTCTGATGATAATGAAGTTAAGGAGACATTGCCCACTGATAAGGAAAATATAGATAAGAAAACAGTTGACGAAAATGAAAATGATTGTGGTTTTGATGCATTTTCTATCGCATTACCTAAAAATGAGGACGATTTTATTGCGTGTTGCGCATCGACGCCAATGGTTGACAAACGTGTTAAGAAATTCATTGAATTGGCTGCCGGCAACAACATTGTCAACACTAACAGTAATGCCAATTTTGTTGGAGGAATGACTGCCAAATTAAGTCCAATTGTGGAAACTAGTAGAGAATATAATAGTAAATCGTCGTCATCTTCTGGAACGAGTAGCTCTAAATTCAGTCATCGATATCGGAGCAGTCGATCGGAAAAACATTCAAGAAATACGAATGCTTAGATTTCATAAGTTATTTGCGCGCATCATATCAAATAACGTAACAAACGTACTGTACTGTAGAATGTATAAACTCGATAATCCATCACATAATTATAATTAACAAACCATAAGTTTTTCAACGCATCATTTATTAACATATACCGTAATAAATTATGTTTTGATTATTTTTATGAATTTCTTGTGCGTTCAGTTCACATCATATTTTCTTAATTCACATTAATTCAGTAATATTTACATTTAAGTTTTTTATGCAAATAAAAGAACAAAAGAATACATACAACAAGTTATATCATAAATAATACACTGTAAACTATCATTTATTAAATTTTATGCGAAAAATACAAATGGATTTTTAGAATATCAATTATAGATATTTATTCTTATAGATATAGAAATATGAGAGTGGTTTCAAAAATCTTACCTGTAATTTGAAAAGATAGTTATCTATCGATCCAATTTATAATGTCTTAATTTCACTTTCAAGTTATTGTCACGAATGTACGGTAATATCAATTTTTCAATTAACTTGAGTAAATTTTATAATACAGTAAAATAAAAAATTGTAAGTTCAATTATCAAACAATACTGTATACAGATAGATGTCTTAAAAGTTTAAGACATTTACAGCTATACGATAACTAAAAAGAATATAATCGAGTCTTAATCATATTTTAAAATGAATCTGAGATTGACGTAGTTTTAATAACAATATTTAGTTAATTCCCGATCTTTTATTCATTTTACAATTGTGTCAAAAATAAGTTACAGTTGAAAACAAAAAATGAAAAAGAAGTTTGTAATATTTAATTCTAAACTTAAGGAACAACTTTATTGAAAAGAGTATCCTTTATGATTTGCGACATTAAACCATGAATAACCTCAATAGTAGTTTTACAGCTATCTTTAGTAGCTCTCGATAATTTATCTTCAGTTCGCTTTTCATGCGGATCTAAGCCCAACATAAACCCTCCGCGACCCAACTGTGTTTCCGAATGTTCTAATTTATCAGATAAATCAAATATCTGACCAGTAGTGTAATCGGCGTTCTGTAAAATAAATGCATCGTATAAATCAATTGATACAATTGGATGTGATTTACAGTATTCTTACAGTAATAAGACTCGAAGAGCTGAGAGTGTGAACCCAATATTTATCCCATAAAGAGTCGAGAAGTCTGTGATCGAGCGATGATTTAAAGTAAGAAACATCTAATGAATAGTATTGTTTGCAATGCACGCCAAAATCTTCGATTTTATTTAATGGAATAGTTTGATACTCAGACGGTCCCTCATCGGGAGGTTTATAACCCTTGGGATACGTGCGAAATGCGCCCAAATTGACTTTACCGGCAGATATGGTTCGAACCGGATCTATAACTATCGCCACAAATGGCTCTTGAAATTGTTGATTAAGCATTTGAGTGCTGACATCGATGCCCGATAGCCAACAACCATAGCCAGGATGCGAGTGATACCAACCGATAACGTTCTCGAGTCGTCCGACTTGTTTGGCGCTCTCGGTATAAGCAGCCATATACTCGTAAGCCTGCGCCTGAGCGTTCACTCGCGTCTCCGTTCCCTCCACTGGCAGCGCAAACGAGTCCATCGCTATCATTGTGTTTGCGTCCACTTTTCCCAACAAAAGTCCCATCACTTCCAGTGTTCCGCCACTTCTGGCATGCATCACCATTTTAAGCAATGCCAGAGCAGATACTCTGATATCTTTGAAATAATGTGCACTAAAATCAATTAAGTTGTGATATATCTATGATAACATTACATGCAATGCATTATCAATACATACTCCTTATCCCATGGTTTGGCAGTCAGTATGTCTTGTTGTTGTTTACGGTTGTATTTATATATTTCGTCAATACTTTGAATGGTCTCCACATTGTTTGCCAATTCCCACGAATTTTGTGCCATTTTGGTAGACATTTCCGCGTTTAAGATTCAATCAAATCAATAAATGCTAATAACACTAAATCAAACAAAACACTCACAACACTAATAATGAACGCAATGCGCAAAATCGAGTTTAAATTCTAAGCTTTTCCAACAAAGTTTCTGGTGTTGTGATGTGTTGTGTTGTGCCATATGTTCATTTCATTTCAATTCTATTTTTATTTCGATTTTAAAAAATATTTTAATACCAATTTTATTTTTGTTTTTTCATTAATTTACTTATTTCAACTTTATTTCAACTTTATTTCAATTTTAATTTTCCAATTTTTTTCAAATCGACTGTATTTCGATTTTGTTTCTTAATCTTATTTCATTTCTATTTAATGTGAATACTGTACAGAAATTCCGGGACTAAAATGGCAAAAACTGGAGGGAATCGGGAGCCAAAAGTGAATGAAAAGCTGGAACAGTTCCGGGAAAAATGATTTATTAAAATTCTAAACTAAATACATTTTCTGTTGCTTAAAATCTTTAAAATTATTTTTATTACAACAATAACTTTTTTTAGATTCACTCTTTTATTGCTTAAACTGAATTTAAGTGCAATTATAATTTAAGACTTTTAATTAATACTATAAAACTTCTTAAAGTAAACGAAGTATATAAAACTAAACGACTTCTCGTAGTACTATAAATTTTTTTAAAGTATGTGCAATATCGGGAACTTCCTTTAAATAATGTTCAATTTCGAGGTTTTTAATAAAATTAACCAAACCGGGAAAAAGCGGGACAATATAATCATTATTTTATTGGTGATTAGTAGTAGATGTTATATTATAAATCTCCCGGTTGTGTAATCAAAGGAAAAAAGCGGTATTATCCATGAATTTCCTATCCCTAGATATTAGTTATTACCAGGAACCGGATTTTTGTCATGTTAGAGTGTGAATTATGGCATGGCATTATGGCTTAATTTTCGTGGAATTATGGCATCAATTGTGATACTTTTTGAGTCGTTTTTAATAGTTAAATATTTAAAACAATTTAGTATATTTATTATTAAATAATTCAAATTTTTTAGTAAAAAATATGTAGTAAAGAATTACTGCACTACAGTTTTCTGTTCGAGAGCACTTGTTAGTCACTGGTAGAGTTCAGCGCATAGAATGTGTAAAATTTTCATTTCACATCCAAAATTTTAAACAAAAATTACGAAATGAAAAAATCATTATCTTATTTTGCCACACTGTCACTCAAGAAGCACACCACCTATTAGTTTAAGAATGATTCCATTTTATCCCTTTATTTGTTAGCTTTCCAAAGATATATAAATTGTTAACTATTTTAATTAATTTAAATTTAATCCAGTTCGAGTAAATTGAAATAGTTAACAATTTATATATCGTTGGAAAGCTAACAAATGAAGAAATCGAATGGTATTATTCTTAAGCTTATCGATGGTGTGCCTCAAGATTGACAAAGTGTGGCAAAATAAGATAATTAGTATTTTTATATCGTAATTTTTGTTTGAAATTTTGAATATGAAATAAAATTTTACACATTCAATGCTCTGAACTCTATCAGTAACTAACAAGTGCTCTCCTAACAGAAAACTGTAGTGCATATTTTTCTTGAAACTTAAAAATATAAGAGGGATTCAGATCATAATATTTGGGTGTCGACAAATCACAATAAATTTAAACAACAATTTTTCCTGTTTTTTGCGCAAAAATTACAGGGGTCTCGAAAACTCATCGGTTTTAAACGACAACTTTTTCAATTTTTGAATTAAAATTATGGCAATTTATGGTATTTTATGGCATGCCATAAAAATCCGGTTCCTGGCTATTACCAGTCCGGATAATATGCACGAAAAAACCTAACAAATATGCATTTATGCACTAAAAAACTCAATTACATGCACGAAAACCACAATAAAAACATTAAAAAACGGTACTTAACACTTATAGTTAGTTAAGACTTGACATTATTTTTGTTGCACAGAAATATATTTAAATAGGGATTATAATTATAAAAATTATAAATTTAATTTTACAAAAATTAAGTAAACTTTACAGTTTACATATTTAGAGCCAGACACTAAGAGTGTTTCGATTTCTTTACAGAGATCATTATCAATGGCTTAAACGTTGAAAACAAAATTAAAACTCTAAAATATAATAAACAAGGGTATAATATAACACATTTTAAGCAGACCTGTTATTGAATTGAATTTTTCTTCACTGCAATGCACTCTTTGTCGGCTTTTATTAGGCGCCACTCGAAAGAGTATTACAAGTTGTTTTAATTATAATTTTGTGAAAATGCCAAAAGGTTTACTTTCAACTGAAGAAAAAGTAGACATAGTTAGTTGGTGT
>JAQIVF010002146.1:0-11726 GCA_034698365.1 Steganacarus magnus | reverse complement strand
GTATCGGCAAATGCGAACCTGTTATATGTGGTGTCGGAAGAGATAATGTCGAATCGTGGGGCAGAAGGAGAAGATCATTGCATTCAACGCAGTTTGAATCAGACGATGAAATGACATTAAGCCATGAAATACTAGTTTTAGATTTTGGTGATTCCAATGGTGACAATGCGAATGCAGCCAAGTCTAAGTTGCATCCGTTTAGTTCTAATGGTAAGTTTGTAAGCTTAAAGTGAAATCAAGTGAACAGTTATATCTTATATTAAACTATAATTTAATACACTAAACTTTCTTAATAACTAAATATAAAATCTGAAATAACAAGTTAACAGGTTTGCAACTTGTTTTTAACTCTCTTAAGCTTTGTTCAAATCTTCTGATTCAGGTTTTCTACAGTTTATACTATAAACTTTAAAGTGCGCTCAGCGATACATTGCTAACTCGTAAGCTTAAAGCACACAACACATTATACAGTATATCTATTCTATATAAGCGTATATGTAGATAATGTAGTTTTTCCACTATTAATGCCAATTTTTTTAATTATTTTTTAGCTAACATCACAATTTTTCCTATTTTAAAATTTTTTTAAATCAATTTATCGAGGATAAAAAAAACAGTTTATTTTGCAAAGTTTATCCAACAAAAAACATAGCAATTGATGTTTTGTTATTTTTTTCCAATATTAGAAACTTATTACCGCGAAACGGTGACCGTATTGGATCGCTGTGCGTCCAAGACATCAATCGTTGCGTTAAGTATATCCAGTGCACTATTGTTAGTCATGTATGTTTGTACGATTGCATACTTCACTGCTAACAGAAGATATGGCGCAAACCCTAAAATGATTCACTAAAAAATTTAGTACCAAGTTCTTCAAGAAACCAAAAAACATGACATGTGATAATAAAAAAAACATTTTTATGGAATTATTTGATTTCCATACAACAATCGTACGGATAAGGGAAGACATGCCATCATTTGAAATTTAATTTTTTTACAAAACTTAAAATAAATGACAAATTTTTATAAGTAATTTATATAACGGGCTGTAAATGCAATTATGAAATATTTTATTTTTAGTGCAAAACATTTTATAAAGTTATACTTTTATTTATTGCATGTTATTTATATTTAAAGTCATTTAAATTTCAATCATATTCTAGTATTTATTTATTTATTTTTATTTATTTAAAACCATTATATTTATTTATTTCATCACACTTTTATATACAAATAAAAACAATTTTTAATGAATAAATTAAGAAAATTTTAATGCGTTTCGTGAATCGAACTGCAAAATAAATGTTATTGTTGTTTCAGAGTTGTATTTATATATTGATTTACTTAATAAAAAGGTGTCTTCATATATATTTTTGTGCATTTAAGATCATTTAAGAGAATTATTTGAGTAAAATAGTAATTGTTTTATTTTTTATGCTTATCTCGGATTATTTTTACGAACCATTACTTAAGCTCTTATTACTTATACCATACGATTAGTTTCAAAAGCATGCGATAAAATTGCGAATATACAGTGCTAATAAAATCGCATTAATTGCATGAGAAGCACATTTGAAATGATGTTGACTAACATTTGCTTCTGTGTTAATCTCATCATAAAATCTGCTCGAAGGGTCATATTTCCGCTTTCTTTCAACAAAACGCACGAAAAGTTCTCAGATTTTATTATTGATATTAAAAAAAGTTTTTGTCGCAATTGATATATTTTTCTATTCATATTTTCGATTCCTTTTATTTATTTATTTATTTTATTTTTTAAAATCTAGTCAACTTGCAAGCAATGCATTTATCGTGTCATTTCTTTTAGATTCGCATAACTGACAAAAATCTATAGAAAATCGGCAATTGTTTTGTCAAAATATGAACTTTTCGTTTGCCTGAATATATATAGCTTAGTTATTTTTTTCTTTAACCTGTAAACATCATTAGCGACTAAAAATACAGGATTTATTAGGATCCTAATAAAAAAACATTTATGAAAATCAAAGTACCGTAACTGATTTAATTTATATATCGTAAGAATGTTAATCTTTACAAACAAACAACAAAAAGAATAAACAACATAAATGAAAATAAAACTTTGTTAATGGTAATATTTGTTTTATCAGCAGTCATTATATCTTTAGGGTATGTATACGTTACATACATAATTTTTGCTAACAGATAAAATTAGTAAAATTCTCTTCAATTTTGAAGTGCTTTCAACGTAAAATAAAACTTTTATTTTTTTTTCTTCGAATTAAATGAGAGAACAACTTCTGCAACACAGGCATTAAAAATTGTTTCTATGCGAATGAGTGTTAACTACAAGAGTAGTAACAAGTTCTTACAAGTCAAAGTAAAAAAGGTTTCTAATCAATAGATTTTAAACTTGGAATCCATTGAATAGCCATATAATAATATGCACGAGTTTGTTCATGACGACTCCTATTAACACGAATTAAAACCATTCAACATTGAAATTAAAATTTTTTTATTACAAGTTAGAAAACGTGATTTCCTATAGAGTTTGCTAAACTTCTTGTTTGATTTTTTTGAAAGCAATCACTTTAATGCTTTGTTTAGAAAACAAATTTTTTAAATTCTCTATAAAAAATAATTTAAAATTTCATTTTTTCAACATTAAAAATTTAAGATAATTTGATTTTATCAAATGAAATTTAATTTTTCTTATAGTTCGATGAGCAAACGCGCAAATATTTTCATCTAAACTCTTATTATTCATAATTTTCTGAATACAGTAGATAATAGAAATATCAATTTTATACGGATAATTAAACTCATAAAATCCAATAAAATTAAATACAAATCCTATTAAATGGTATGATTAATAAATTTTAACCTATTAAGGATCTAAACGCTAAATTTTTTAATAATACAATGGAACTCTTCAGTCGTGTACTGCTCTTAAAGATCCAATGTTTTTTTTTAGTTTTCCGTTTACCATTTATTCTTCAAAATAACTTTTATTTGTAGTTTGTTACCTCAGAACATTTTATTTCAAGTTTGGCAGAAGAATAAAAGTTTTCTAAAAAAATAAAACATAAAAGCTCTCTTATATCCAGTAGAGTAAAATCTATTCATTTTTTATATAATTCTATTTTAAATTCTTCTCCGGTATTTGCTATAAATAAACGTTTCCTAAGAATAGCCAAATGCAGTATAATATAATCAAGACTAATTGCTTACTCAATATTAAAATTTAATAAAATTGTGTAACAAATAAGTTAAATAACTAACTTCAATATTTAATAACTTACCACATGGCATTGAAAATGACATAAAACTTGGTTAAATGCAAAATTATTAATTTATTTGTTCTTAGAATAGTTTATACAAAATTTATGTCTATACAATATTATAGTGTTGAGTGAAAACATTTAAAAAATTTAAAAACAGCGAGTACTGAATAATTACAAAGTTATTACATTATATACTAAAAACAAAAACAGGATTTATTTGCATGCAGTAAATATTTTAATTTTTGAAAATTTTTGCATAATTGACTATTTTTTTAAAAGAGAAAAGCAAAATTAATTACTTTGAAAGTTTATTATTCTTTATTTGTTATTACTTCTAAGAAAGAGAAAACATGTTTAACAATAACTTAAAATTAATACCAAATTTGAAAACAATCATATAATTAGCATAAACAGCATGATTTTTTTCTACAAAAAAAAGTATAACTGTCTCATAGAATTTGGAAAAGTTTGAATTACTATATCTTCCGCATTAGTTAAAAAAATATATACAGTATATTTATACTAAAGAGGCGAGAGAGAGAGAGAGAGAGAGAGAGAGAGAGAGAGAGAGAGAGAGAGAGAGAGAGAGAGAGAGAGACGAGGAAGATTAAAATGTTAAGCTTTAAGAAACGTTAAGCAAAACTGATGATCTTCGCCTTTTTTCAGTGTACTTTTTTGGAAGAAAAAAAAATTCTTTTTCACGCTCTCTGATTGTGACGATTATATTAAAGATTCTCATAGTAAGATAATGCCTGTTGGATGAGCTACGGTAGACCTGTTGTACCATATTCCTAGTGTGCTGCAAAAGCGAAATCACTCATGTAGTGTTGAAGATGAGTGATTTTTCAGTTCTTGAGGCAGTTCTTGAGGCAAGGTCGGCCATCGAAGGACATTGAACCTCGAATCGCTTTCCTGCACAAAAACATTGTGTTACGCATAGGCTACTAAATTAATGATTGAATAAATGAGATTTCAACAGATAAGACTATTTTGGAAAAATGCGATGATATAAATACACTAATTTGACAATTACTATGTAATAGACAATTAACATTTTTTATTACTTTTTTTGAAAAAAACATAAAACTCGAATAAATGCTTATCACTTTATTTTTGCATATTTTACTGGCATAACTTAATTTTTGAAACTTGAATCCTGAATTGTATGTACGGTTGAATAATTTTCGCTTATTATATTAGTTTAGTAATTATGAAATAAATAAATTCTGAAATGATTAAATTATGTTTACTTTGTTTAAAGATTTACTATATAATATAGTATTTATTCAATTGTGAATTACGTATGCGTGACTAAAACTGTTAACAAAAAATTAATTTATAATTCATTCCTGTAAAGCTATTTTTTTATATTGTATTTAGTATATATAATACTTTAGTATATACTGAATCGGATATTTTGATGAAACTAGACAAAAATGAAAAGAATTATAAGCATGAGATGGCTTTAAAAAAGTTTAAAAGAAGTATTTTCTTATTATATAGACATTTTTCGAATTAGCAAAAAAAGAATGGCATGCATGGTCAGCGGTTGAAAAGAGAGAGATTCATAAATTTATTGTTAACGATATGTGAAGCAGAGATAATCACATCACACTTTTTTGCTAAAATGAGAAACTTTCCATTTTAAAATAAAAACTTTTAAAACTTTTTTCTCTAACAAAGCAATAATTGCTTGATACGAGCACGCAGTACTATACTGTGTATTAAAGGTAGCGTTTAGAATGCTGTAACAGTTGATCAATAGTTTTTTATGTGTAAATGGCAACAAAAATAGGAAATGTCTAGTGTTTAATAGCCACGTTTCGATCACTATTTACAAGTGAATCGCAACAGAGGCCAATGAGTCAGCATTTCTTTTATACAGACTTAAGTGTGGTTTTTATTGAATGGGAAAAATTCTCATCCCAAACAAAAACTGAACAATCAAAGAATAAATAATTAGTAAAAAGTAAAACTCATAGTAACTTAACAGTATGTACTGTACTGTACAACTGTGTGCATAACATCACTGCGATTCACATTCAATTCCGGCATTTCGGGAAACACTTCTTTTTATTTTAGCAGTTTGTAAAAATCAATTTAATTGCGGAACTATATTGGCATATATAATGCATTTTAAATTCACACTTATATTTTTTGACTTACGAGTTATGATCAAATAATTCGATAATCTCTTTAAACATCGCATTGTCTAAATAATCTCTCTCTCTCTCTCTCTCTCTCTCTCTCTCTCTCTCTCTCTCTCCCATATGACTCCCCTTGTTGTGTGTCTCCCTTCTCTTCTATCAATCTGTTACTGAATTTCGTTCCATCATATCATCATTTAGGTCACGGTCAACACATATGTAAAGTTTAAGGTCATAACAAATAGTTCACTCCATTTCGATATGCATGAGTATATAACTTTTTCTTATTTTTTGCATAATATCTATAATTATTAATTTGCATACCAGTATTGGTTAAAGTGATCATCACTCTTATTTAATCTCTTTGCATAACTATCTAAAATACTAGGTTCGTATGATATCAATTTGTGTGATGTGTGTGATCTGCGAGGGTGTGTGCATCGCATGTAATGTTATATAATAAGGAAGTTATTCAGTGAAAGAATATAACTCCGAATTCAAATTACTTAAGAATTCGCATTAATAACTCATTTTTAGCTATTTTAACCAATTGTTATATTTATGTGTGTGTTATTTTTAAATAAAAAAAGTAGCTTAACTTAAATATAATAATCTGCCTAACAATCCATTTATATATATATTACAGACTTAACTTTTATTGCTCTTTATAATCATTACTTAAGTATATTATGCAACAAAGATGACCTTCTAATATAAAGCTGGCACAGGTATTATAATGTTGGTGTTTGGTGTTTGACTCAATAGTCTTCCTCATGATTGCTGCGGCGTCAGGTAATATATGGTACAAGTGAAGCGAAAACCTGTACTAAACGCTTTTGCTTCAGATATATCACTTACCACTCCTTATTTAGCTTATCATAAAAAATACGGATTTTCTAAATTGAGTTCCCTATTGTTAAGCACGCATTTGTTTATATATATGAAAAGTTCTCCTCATTTGCTTTTCTTTTCCGTGCTTTTAATGCTAATTACTGGCCGAAACTCATACCCACTCATTTTAATATCACTCATAAAAGCAAATTTCTCACGAATAGCTATTTATAAGTTCAAGTTCGTAATTTATAAGTTTCTAAATCTATTTCAACGTTTTTTAAGTCAATAATAAAAATACCGACAAACAATTATTATTTATTGCGCTTTTAATTTATTTATTCTAAAAACATACAGTAATTGTTTGCTATTTTAAGTCAAAATGCCAGCAGACATAAACACCCCAATCATTATCATTTAATTATATATCAGAGTAAATTGGAAAACAATTCTCATTTATTAACTAATACTTTATTAAATATCTACGGTACCCAACACTACTGTAAACACACTCTATTATCCAATTTTGTCTTAAATTCTGTATTATTGTCTAAATAATAATGTCAAACTTTTAATTTTTTGTTGTTGCATAATATAGTTTAAATTAAACTCCGTTTTATTTACTGTATGCTGTATGAGCTGAATTTAATACATGAACAGCAGTCACGAGATATAAAAAGAGTTATTACTTTTTCATAAAAAAAACTGGTGAAAGAAATTAAAAGACTCTGTAGGGGTTTTGCAATTCATTACAACCAAGTTATAGGATTCTAGAAAATTTTTCATTTCATGACTATAAAATTAACTCATTCTTAAGAAGATTTATTTTATGATTGATGCACTTGCGGTAGTTGTGGTGTAAATTATTTGACTCTATTTGATACCTTTTATGTAAAAATTAGTTTATATTTAAAAAAAAATTCTTAATGGCCAAAATTAAGAATAAGAAATAAAATTTTAGTGATCTATAATTATAACTAAATTGCAATTAAGTTTTTTAAGTTCGCCATTACATCACTACTATGCATAATTTGTATAAAATTTTTAAAAGTTTTTAAAAAGGTGTGGCTGACAATATCGGAATTTTTACAGCGCTATTCGGAGCCAAAGCACAAGCCGTTCTGCCCGATTCCTCACTGTCTGAAGTCGGTATTCTTTTGTTATAAAACGATTATCTATTTTTTTGAGTGTGAAAGAAAAAACGATTTAAGAAACAAAGAAATCGATTACAGACAGTAAGAAGTAGTGCATAATTGGCTATTCTTTGATATGAGCCTATTTAATCAATCTATTACTTAAAACAACTAATTAATGGAACTTGAATTCCTATTTTATATCTTCAAAATTCGCTGTATGGGGTAAATGAAATAAAAATCCTCATTTAAGTCTAGTTATTCAGGTTTAATCAAAAGTTAGTGAATTTAATGAGATCAAAACTTTTTTAGTTTTTTGTTAAATTATTGATTATATAATAATTTTCAAAATTTATATAAAGTTGTATCATATTTTTGCATTACCTTATAATAAGTATGTAATAAAGTTAAGCATTACACTTAAATTTATCGAATCATTAGAATATAAGTTCATATTTTATAAATTTTAATAGCAAACCTAAAATAGCAATAAAGTTTCGAGATATGTGATCTTCAAAAAAAGAGCGTTTAATTTTAAGATACTGTTTTTGTTGTGCATATTTTAACTCATAAACTTTAAGCTAATGAAGTAATTTAACACACGGAGCATTTAAATATAATTAAGAAAGGTTTTAGTCTATTATTGTGTACAGTTCTAGTTAGTTCGCAATCAGAGGCCATCGTTAATTTGCAATAGTTTCAAATAAAAAAGTGTAATATTAATCTCTATATTTTGACACTTCTCTTTAACAATATGCAAAAAATTCTCAGTACAGATAATTATAGGACTCTCTGTCTATAGATTAAAATAAAACAAAAATAAAAGTTTTTTTAATCTCCTATTTGTAAACACCATTAACTTTTTAACAAATATTTCCCATTGGATATTAGCTAAAAATAAAACGGCAATTAATATTCAACTTTATCTTTTTGTCTGATTAATACTCCAAGAGTTCATCTTTTTCACAATGATTTTTAATAAATTATAAGTAACCAGATTTTCGAGATAAAACTGCCAAAAAAATAATTTTCCCCTATCTTTTAACATAAATGATAACACTATATAGGATTTGCGATAATTTTCTACTTATACCACAAGTGATTTTAATTTTCTTTTATATCTTAATACTTTTATTTAATTATTTGGATACTAAAAGATTTAAGCATTTATGTTCGAGAAAATTTTTTTAATAATGAAGTTATATTTGTTTATCTTTATGTCGTTAATAATTATAAATTTTAATATTTAATTTTAATATCTCGCTTAAACTAAACTTTGATAACAGTTATTTTTCAATTTTTCAATAGCTGTTAATAAATCCTAAAACGAATATAAGAGCTGAGCATGAAATATGGACACATGGATTTTATAAGCTCTACTCTGCAAAAAAACAAGGTAAGCTAAATATTTATATAAAACAGAGAAACTTAAATCAGATATAATAATTGGGTAACACTCCACCCATTTACTTATCAAGAGAATCTAAATTATGTTCAATTGAGTTACGAGGTCTTTACCGTATTTTTTTGTTGATCAAAATGCGAAAAAATAGCATCTTTGTGTAGATTTATTCTGCCATCAAGATTGCGAATCTTTATGACTAATCCCGATAAAACTTTTGGTAATTGCTCTTAGATAATGCAAAAGTAAGAGTTCTTAATTTATTATTTCGCATAAACATACAAACTGATACCGAACCAAAATTTAAGTTAAAATTGATAAAATATCTATAGTTTGATTGCAAGTAAAATTCACAAAATAGCAAGTAAAGCTTATTTAAGTGATAATTAAGTTCATTTTTTTCAAAATATCTTTTGAATTTTCGCTTATCCTTAACCAACAAAGACAAAACGTGCATAAAAAACTATTAAAATTGTTAAGATGAGCTAAATTCCTGATGCAAGATAAAACATGCCTAAAATGTTTGAGACAAACTTGAGTGACAAATTTGTAAAGAGCTTTCGGTCAACCATGCAATTGAAAATAGCACTTTTATATAAAAAAACTTACAAAGACAGAAAATTTACCCTAAAAAAACACTAGAATTTTTTAATGCTATAGAAACAACGTATTATTGCTTTTTAACATAAACATAATGATATGAAATGTGCTCTTGTTTATGCATAAAATTGAGAATGCCTTCGGGCTAAACTTCATCTTACCTTTTTTATATTAAACCAAAAGCAATAAAATATTATTTGAAAATTAAAATACGTAATGATACCACCGAACCGATAATGCAGAACCGATATAATGATACAAACAATATTGGTTCGCAGATCATTATCATGCATTATGATTATTTAAGTTTATTCGCTATTTAAATAATAATTCTACTTAAAATAGTGGGAGTAAAGCGTTAACCAGTGATGGGTCAAAATGAACGTTGTTATTAAAGTTACACACACACAAAACGGTAAACCAAAATCAAAGTCGAACCAATCGCGTTTGACAACATATTTAATTTTTAGATACAATTCTGCATTTTAATTTTAATGATCTCCTGAATTAAACTTACTAACCTAACAAATATTAAATTCTATGATCTTAATTGAATCAGTCATAGAATTAGTCGTTTATTTATTTTAATTTACAATATATACAATATTTAATATAAATACATATTTCATTGAATACCCTAAATTAAACATTAAAATATTAATACAAATACGGAAACCAAGATATATAAAAGTCCATAATATTAGTTTTAGAATATAATTTAATGCTAAGTATGTACAAATAACTCATTGATTCATTGATGTTGTTTTAAAATAGTTTTCGCAGTATTTCAATATTTAAACTGTTTTTTCGCGAAAATATTTCATATTTGACAGATAAAATTCTTTGCACTGATGTTTATGCATAATTTACTAGTTTGAGCTTCAATAGTTCTTAAAATAAGATAAAATTACATATATTTTGTTTAAAATTTTTTCCGAAATAAATTTCACGTATTTTATTTCAATTGGTACGCTATAAATAAAGAAGTTCTTCGAAAATAATAACTTGTTTTTTATTAATTCTAAATGACAAAAAATTCTTATTTATTAATTTAAGGGAACTAAAATTAGCATAAGTAGTATATTTTTGAATTGTAAACTTAATAGTTGTAAATTTAATTATTCGCATTTACATTGCATATACACAAAAGTTTTTTTTGCGCTTTTGATGTTATTTTTTTTCCTGTGACATGACATGTTCTTTAAAAACTTTGCATAAATTAGAGTAAAAATTATAGCCTTTAAAATCATAGTAACAATATTATACCTCGAAAAAAAGAGTATATTTTACATTTCATGATGTATTCAGTAAATCTTGTAACATCATCTAAATGTCAAAGTTATGATAAATATGATTTCTGTGGATGGGTTACAGAATAAATAATATGGTAGAGTTTAACTATTCTTTCCTTTCCTATACGATTATTAAAGTAATACAAAAAGTTAATACAATGTTCTATCTCTCTGCGAATTTCTTCTGTGAAATTCTCTGTTATTGAATGTTTGGCACAATAGGTGTTAGTGTAGTACTTGTAAACTTGTGAACTTGATGTTGTGTTTGAATAAAAACCTATGTTATTCACAATCTTTTTCTCGCTTCTCACTCTTTTCTATCAGTTTTTACTCTTTTCAATTTTTTCATTGTACTTATTAATAGTATGTATATATTATAAATAAGTTTTATGACATATGGTTTTTAAAACTTAAAGCATAACAGTTCAAGAAAATTTTAATCAATTCACAAACTTTCATATTATACAATGTACAAAAAATTAAATTACCTTTTAATAAAATTGATCAGCAAAATAAATTTAATTATCAAATATATATATTATTTAAAGAAATATTTCGATCAATTAAACCAATTGCATGAATCAATAAATAATTAAAAATGGACAAATATGAAGCAAAAACAATACATGCACAAAAATTCAATTATAAAGTAATTAATTAAAATTTTAAAATAATTAAACTTTGTAAAATAATACTTGTTAATTATTAAGTTTGTAAATGTTAAATAAGTTACAATATAATCAGAGACCATATTATATAATATTCACCTGTGCGTAAACTAACTTTCTTGTGTTGTTGGGCATATAGGCTCTACACTAAAGTACAATTTTTAATATTTTATATTTTATTTGGCAAATTATATTTAGAGAATTGTGCAAATGAATATTATACAATTTACATACTAATTCTTTTAAACTAATATAGCTGTAAATTTGAAAATTTATGTTTTATGGGAATTTGAACGATTTCCTAAAAATATAGTTATGGTTAGAGTACTAACCAGTAATGAATGCAATATATATTTCAGGTGCGATTTGTGTGCAGATCTACTGAATTCA
>JAQIVF010002145.1:0-11727 GCA_034698365.1 Steganacarus magnus | reverse complement strand
GCTCACTTTTTCTTAAGAAATTAAAACTTATATAATGGAACTTTAAGTTTATTTATAAGAAAAAATTAAATTCAATTTATAAGTATAATATATAAGAATTATTATAAATAATTATTAAGTAAGTGTGTATATAAATTCTTGAATTGTTTGTCATGCTTATTGTAATTATCTTTGTGTTGAGAAAATAGTATTATGTGTGATAATTCATGCAAAGCTCTTCTCAAGCACTCAAATGTTTTTTGAAATAAATTCCCGTTAATAAGAATGTAGAAAATCGAATGTTATTAATAATGAAAATATAAGAATAAACTAAAATGTTAAAAATTGTTAACAAAATATTTAATGAATAAATATTTTTACCAAAAGCATTGGAAGGCATATAATAATTGTCAAATAGTCAAGTAGTCAAATAGCGCGCTTTTTAAGTGTAAAATAGTGAATGTCCATGAAATCTGTTCTAATGCGTTCGAATATGGCGTGAAGTTTTTAATACATAAAGTGTTGTCGATATGATGGTATTGTTCGGTGAGTTATTATAAATTGAATTAAATTATTGCGTTCGACAACAATTAAACTCATTTTAATCAATTTATCAAAAATTAATCAAAAAACAATCGAAAACAAATATTTAGTGGGAGCACATGCATGAATGAGAGCTCGGACATGAGTGAGTGAGCATACGTGAGTGAAAGCGAGTACGTGAGAGACCGCATAAGTGACACATTAGCACCGGGTGTGTCCACTGTTCCGCAAGTGACTGCATGAGTTAGATGTCGTTTAAAAATAAAAAACAATTATATATACCTGCAAGACATTGTATATCGATGGTTTGATTACACAGACACCGTGGACCAAGTTGGTGGACCCTTTCTCCAGAGCTCGCCACCGAACAGTCGGACGCACAAACCAACTAAATAACTGCTGCAATATGCATTATACATACATGTGAGTCACTGTATAACGATGGTTTGCTTTCAAAAATACCAGTTCTCAACACTCAATACGACACATTTATAAAGAGCTTACTTTCATAAGTATTGTTAGGATAATATTAAAAGCTTTATAATAATTGTTATTTACAAATCCATAAGCTCTACTTTTTTAAAAAAGTGAGCTAAAAATTTATGAAATACACATCGTATGCTATTAACCTCTACTGTTTTACGATCAATCATTTCGATAGACATATTACTGTTGATAATTTGATTGACCTTTGAATGAAAGAGTTTGTAAATTTGATGATTACTGAAATAATAACAATAAGCTATTAAAGTTTTTTAAAAGACTTGATTTACTAAATGAATATACTTAATAATAGCGTACTGCAGACAACAGAACAATTATTAGTAAAGCGCAAGTAATTTGATTCATAAAATTAATTATATTTAGTTATAAACTGATTAATCTTATTTTTTAAACTTACAATTAGAAGCGACGAAAATTTTATGGTTAACAAGTGATATCACATAGTGATACGATTTGATAATGCTTTACAACGTTAACAACCGAATTGGCGATTAACTGATTTAAAAATATTGAATTTCTGCAGACACTAATTATTAGTAACCATTCCCGCATTGATAGGGCGAGAAAGAGAAAAACAAAAGGTTTGAAGGTTTGTTACTCAGTTTTGACTAAATTTGAATGGACTATATTATAGCTAGCTGTAAAAATATGTAGAACTGACTGTATTTAATATGAGGTTCATTATTGTATTATGTAGTAGACTGTATTAGGGGCTGTCTGATTTTAGGGACACTGTAGTAATAGGGGGTTAACTGATATTTAAATAGGGTTGACTGATTGTAGTAATAGAGGGGTTGACTTAGTTAAGGGGTGTTGGATAAATAGTTAAGAGGGGTTGATTAATAGTTGGGGGTTGACTGTAATGATTGGGGAGGATTGACTGTAATTTAGGGTGATTATTTATAAGGGGAAACATTGAGAGAGACACTGAGAGAGACACTGAGAGAGACACTGAAAGAGAACTTAATTAATATAATACTGCAGTTTATACTGAATTTTTATACTTCGCGTTTAAAATTGGTTAATAAAACTGCGTAAAAATCGTTTTCTTTCTCTTATTAATACTTGAAGGCGAGAAACAATTCATCAGAGTTACTATTTTTAGCCATAATTATTGTTTTTAATAGCATTCATTGCTTGCAGTTCTGTCTTTATTATGATTAATAGAAATGTCGTGTAAATTGAAGGAATTATTTAAAAGTATGTGCGCATAATTAAGTGAAATTTGATGATGATTTGCAATATGTCTTGCATTATATAAATTATTTACAATTGTAATGACTTAATAAAAAGAAAATAACGTTTATCTAAAAGAATAACTAAAATAAATAATTCAAATGTTTTATGGGAATGTTCCACAAATTGAATTTTAATACATCATTTATGAACAAAATAATTTTATATATACATGGCTACATTTAGTATTTTCTTAGAAATAATTTGATGACACTATTTAAATCTCTCATTCAGTCTTAATTCACAATATTATATGCGATTATAAATAATAATATTTAATACCCTTTACAACAACGAAAATAATTTTGTCTCTGACCCCTTAAGTAAATAGGCTGTAAATTTATTAAAATTAAAAATTTTATGTTAAATAAATGACTTTTAGTTTCTCAAATTTCAGTTCTATACAGACACTGACACCAAAATTTTAGCTAATATGTGATTGATTTTATGTTTTACTGAAAGTCGTTTTAAAATCGATTTATTAATTTGTGAGAACTCAACTCAAATCAAAGCAGAGAGTTAATTGAAGCAATGCTGAGTAACGCTCACTTTTCGCATGTTTTTAATAATAATTTAAAGAAGAGTAAAGATTAGAGTAATAATTGCACGAATTCGGTAAATCTATTTAATTTTAGAAAAGAAATTTTAAAACATTCTAAATATAATAATAAGAGTAGTTGTTTTAATTTCCTAAAGAATTCAAGATTAATAAAAAAAGTCATTAATATTAGCTATAGATGTTAATACTTAATACACGCTAACAATGCAACATTTCGTGGTCGCGTGCCTTGCAATATATTCCACTGTGTTATCTTTCCGAAAGTAGTAACGTCTGTAAATAAACACCGAAATCACCATTAATCCATCCATTAAATGTCATTCCATTTCTTGTTTGGTTCGGTAAAATATCGTACGTGAAACCGCCATCAAACGTATTTCCTACAAAAGATCTGATTTGATAGTATCCCGCTGTTATTGCAATTAATGCTTTATTATCAACAAAAGTTGCGAATGGAATACTAGAACCCCATTGAAATGACCCAAGAGATCGATCTTTATCAACATCTCTGCCGTCACTCCAACCGCGAATGAATTCTCCGCGAAGATCGGATAATGTGAATTAGTCATGAAAAAAATATCAGGACAGGACAGGATAGGATCAGGATTTTGTGTTTTTCGGTTGGATTGGTCGGGACGGGATAATAACTTTAAAAAACCAGGACAGGATTGTAAAATAAATTTTAAAAATCCTGAAAGTTTATAATTGTTCAAATTTTATGAATAAAATTACGTTTACATATAAAAAATATTCTTTATGTCCGAATAATATGATAAAATTTTATTTTTACAGATCGTGTTTTATAAATAATAAATTTTTTTTTGGTTTAAAAATAAATAAATACGAAAAATTTAGTACTTAAAAAATAAATATAAATTTTTCAGGACAGGACAGGACGGGTAAAAAATTTTCTTCTAACAGGACGGGACGGAACGGGACAATAGGTCTTAAATTCCAGGACAGGACAGGACTGTCTTTTTCAAAGTTTTTTCATGCCTAATGCACAATACAGTTTTGAAATTAGCTTAAGCTTCGAGCTTGAATTTTATTTAAGTAAAACGCATCCTTTAAATATATTTTTAGCTAACGATTTTGTTGACAACTTTAGAGCTTGTAAACTATTATTAAAATATATCATATTCTTGAGGCTAATATTAAATTCTAAATTAAATAATAATAAGCTTGAATAAGTTCATTTATTACGTTTATAATGAATTTATTGAGAGAAGTTTTATGCAGGAGCTCTAACATGACTCTTTCAGGGGTTCAAAAAAAGTTTAGTATCGCTAAATAATTGTTACCAAAATTGCAGTGTGAAAAGCAATGCAACATTTATCAAACAAAAAAAATAGATTGCTCTTTACAAAAATAGATTACAATAAAAAAAAGAGTAATTACTCACCAAAACAGGGTGTAGATCAGCGCCATACAAATCTAGCCATTTGACGCGGTCCAGGAAATTCATTTCCGCAGTTGAAGGTACTTGACCGCTAAATATAGGCATATTTATTACGTTTACAGCGGTTTGCATTAAATTGGATTTTAAGTTATATTGTATTCAAATTTCAAGTTTTAGACCAATAAATTATCTCTTAATTCATGCAAAGACTCGTTTGAAAACCAAAATATATCGTAAGATCTAACCTTTTTTTTACTGTTCTTGAGATTATTAATTTTTTGTATTGTAAAGATAATCAAACTTAGGTGCTTATTATTACTACTGAAAACTGTCTAATTTAACAGATAAATTAAGGAAATAAGAGATAATAAACCGGTGGCAATATAGTGAAAATGTAAATTAAAATCACAGTTATTTATAAATGACAAACTGAACGATTGCATGTGCCATTACTCACATAATTTTTTTATGAATGTCTGCCACTTTACTTTCAAACTCAGGCGTTTGATTTGGCAAAAATCTGAATTCTGAAATGTAACCGCTCTGATGCTGTCGCGGATCATAATCGCCGAGTTCAGCTAAATTGAAGGCAAAAATAATCAATTTTGAGTTAAGGCATTTTACAAATGCTTTATAATGACTGCATTGATGCATTTTTTATGAATGCAGTGAAAGTGAAAAGCACTGGCAAAAAATGCATACATTGAACGGCGTATGCGAGAAGTTCGGCGGCTAAATCAAAGGAAACAGGGAGTCGAGATTGGAGTATATCTTGCTTCACTTGCAGAAAAAACTGGTATCTGAAAAGAAAAATTAGAATGAATAAATTAATAATAACTATTTTTAATTTCACTATAGTTGCGGATAATAAAACTATCAATTCATTTCATTTTTTACATTTTAGGGTCAAACTACTGTATAACCTAAAAAATCAGTTTAATATTTATCATTTTCTCAAATAGTATAACGAATGCCTTTTTTTCTATGACCCAAACTTATTTTTTTGTCTTTGATATTTTGACTACATTATGTTAAATAGTAACAACACCTCGATATAAATGCGTATGAAATAAAATTTTAGAAATTAAGCAAAAAAAAAACAAACGAAAGTAAAATAATTAATTCAATGTATTATACTATACTATAGATGGATAAAATGAGATATTATTGTTTGTTCTACAGATAATAGAATGCATTCAATAGCTGCACGCTTATCATCGATCTGTACATCATTTAAGTAAATAAAACAATATTTGTTTTATTAGTAGGTAATTCATAGGTTGACCCAAAAATGTTAAATTGAACGGTTTAATATCTTGATAGCTAAATAGAAACGTTTCAGAAATAAGTCAGTGCTTAAAATTATTTTTTTTTATATTTACACCTTTTTTGTTTCAAAATTACGGCTCTAGTTAACTCAGTCAACAAAATTTCAAATACTTCCTTGAATGCCATAAATAAAAAATGAATTCATGCAGAAAATTTAAATTAATGTCTGTTTTGATCTACGTTTAACGATTGAATAAGATTCTATAATATCTTAGGAAAAAGTGGCAAAAAAGGGCAGAACACTTTGAATTTGAGCTAAATTTTCTTGATGAGGTTTTTTCTTCAAAAATAAAATAAATAAATTTCAATTTAATTGTTTTTTCCAAATGTTTTACATAATTTATATTCAATTTTCAGATTAAGATTATAAAATACATACCTTTATCAATAACTTATGGGAGCATTGAAAATATTACAAACTTCATTTATATTTTGTTTTTAAATTAGAATTGATGTATACTTTAAAACATGGAAAAATATTATTTCATTATACGTGAGAATAAAAAGTCACTTCAGATTTATACTTTGGGAAAAAATAGTGGTCTACGTTACGAACAAAATTTAAATTACCGTATTTTTAATAAGTTTTAACAGATTTTTAAAAAAATTTAATCACAAAAATTTTTATTTATATTAAACTATTTTATTTCCTTATTTCCGAGCATTATTTACAAATAAAAAGTGAATAGTAGTAATAAATTGACAACGAATATCTTTAATTTTTTCTAATAATTACGCCTTAATTAGCGAAGAAAAACACTAGTGAACAACTTTTATAAATAATAGTTTCTTTGTTATCTTAAAAACATTTAACATTAGTTAATTAAGCAGCATTTTAAAACTATTTGTTGGATTCAAAGCTTAAAACATTTACATGTAAAATGAAGTTTGAATGTGCTTATTTAATATTGCATTTGTTTTTTCCAAAATGCATGTTGAAGTGAATTAAATTTTTCGTTTTAATATACAAGACTACAAGTTCTGTATAAATTTAGTATTCGATTGAAAGCGAATATGGCTTCACATAGTTTCTCGGTTTAAACATTTTTATGAGTTCATTCAATGTTGTGGACCCCCGTGAAGCTAAGAAATAAGAACTATAATTTTCTTTGTAAGAACTCAGAGAACAAACCTTAAAGGACATCTATTCAGCCAGACATGTCACCCTCAAAAACAATATTTTTAAGTCTATATTAAAAAACTATTTCGATCAATTGTTGCACATATAATGTTATGTTTTTTACCTAATGCTCAAAACTACTAATGTAGTCAACCGAGAATTTAATTAATATATTATATAAGGGATAAGTCATATCATATTAATAATCTCAATCCTTTAAAATTAATCTCAAGACTTATATAACTTTTATATAAAAAAAGAAACTTTTTTACACGCCAAATATATAATAAATTGATTTTATTATTGTTCAGTTTTCATGCAATAGTTGCCCCAGATTATTAGCATCATATAAAAAATTATTTTTCGTACAAATTTGACAGACGAATTTTATAATTTTTTTATCTGATTTGTTTTTCTTATATCTAATACAAAAACTTAGAAAAGGATAATACAGAACTGTGTTAACTGATATAATCCCGAACCATTAATAATAATTAATATAATAGTAATACAGCTATCGCTATGTTATGATTAATGCAGTTATAATTTTTAAGTCACGATATAAGTGAATGAGTGGAAAATTTTTGTTTCGCGAACACACAAAAAAGTGCACAATTGTTGTACCAGATTATTTTGCGTTGTGTGCGTTCAAATTTCAAAATCAAATTATCAAATGTACGGTAATATGATAAATGATTTTAATTAAACAGCCCAACAATTTTTTCAGCCGTTTGAATTAAATTTCCTTATCTTAGGGTTTTACTAATATTTTTTATCTAAAATGGGCAAATATTTTTTTAAACAAATTTTTTTGTTAATCTTTAGTATGACTAAAGACGCTTGAGGTCAATCTTTCGCAGCTAAACCTTAACCTTGATCAAATTAATGATATAATTTAATGTAAAAAAACAGAACAGTTTAAAACTAACAAACAAATATGACTCGTAAATATCTTATTAATTGGACAAAAGTTAATCCAGTTTTAAAAATGAACATAATTTTTATGATCTGCTGTAACCGATTGTCTGCTTTAATAAGCTTAAAATTTTTGTTTATCTTTTTTCGCATAACAAATTCACATTGTATTTCAACGACATACAAAAATATTCCTAAATTATAAATTTAAAAGTGTATATTAAAAAAACAGCTTCAAATAAGATTAACTAAATCAAACCTATGTTTAGTAAGTTTTATATTCAGGATAAGCTAATAATATTTAGCGGTAAAGACATGGAACCTCTGAATGATTTATTTAATTAAATTGCAACCGTTTGTTCGAAAAAATATCAAACGGTTAAATGTATAAAAGATATATAATAGATTAGGTGAACATCAGAAAAGTCGTTTATTACGAGATTTCAAGTGACCCTAAGTAACTTTAATTGAGCCATCATATATCAAAAATCTGGTCTTAAAATTTAAACTACTGTAATAACTTAGAATTAAATGACAACAGTGAAGATACAGTATATGTGGAGCAACTATAACATACTATGCATTAAATCCCAATTTGTATGAGTATTATGTGATTTTTTTTGAATATCAGATAAAATCACCAATTATAGTATATTCGAGATGGTTTTAAAATTGAAGTTATCTTAATCTTTGTTGTTAATGCTCCGATTTTATAGTAAGTTACCATTTTGTAAGCTTACTTAAAAGTTTTTAAATTACACTTTGATATAAAAGCGTGTATTTCAGAAAAATTAATTCAAAATTCAGTAAAAAAGTCGCTTTATCTTATCAGAGAAACGTAAAAATGTGTAGCATATTTGTGGTTTAAACACTAACAAAAAAATTTTTAGCAAAATAGAAAATATATTATAAAATTATTTTGAAACCAATGAAACAGTTTTTGAAAGAAAGTTTTATTTTGGTTTTACATTTTTGGAGTTTAAACGAATTTTTGTGTTACTGGTAAAACCAAGTATAAATACAGCAGTATTGCTGATTAAATCTTTATTTAATTTTATCTTTCAAAATTGCGCAAAACTATCGAACACATAAGGAATTTTCAAAGTTCATGTTCCACTTCAAATCTTAAGCTTAAGTCCACGATTTTTTAGTTAAATATTTATTATTATGAATGTTTTTCGTTTTACCAAAAAATTTTAAGTTCTATATAATTATTAACAAATATTAACATTTGTTCAATCGATTCAAAAAAATTATTATTTAATGCATACATAGCACTCCATCATAAAACGAATTGCTGTTAAATAATGAATTTTATGAAATGTGATTAAACAATTTAATTTTTTCTTATTTAGTTGATAAAAACAATAATTTAGACACTATTTAAGCAAATATTATTCAATTTTAACCTGTTTTCTATATTTCGGTCAAGTTTGAAATACTTTTGTAAACTAAAACAAAATACGGTACTGTATATATATCTTATATAAGATATTGTCTAAATTGTGTTGATAAGCAAATCTAATGATCTCAGTTTAAATGCAGATAAGTGACTATGAAAACATTTTTTGGGCTTTAGGCTAAAAAGGGTGCGTTACTTAAAATTAATAAACATTGTGTAGAAATTGACCCAAAATATGTTAGAATTAAATATCATTAATGTGCCATTTGAGCGTTATTCTTAAAACAACTTATTAAGGGTTAAATAATACAATATAATAGTTTACTGAATAATTAAATCTTATGAGTTAGTTGTGCTAAAATATATATGTATTCAAAATCCTTGTTCATAACAATGGTCAAATATGTAAATGATTTTTTAATGAATTGTCGCATTAATAATTCTGGTTAAGTATTTGCGCAAACAACTCATTGCGCGCTGCTTAGCATGCATTAACAATAAATTTGATATCAATTATCCTTCAGAAAACAAACAACAAATAATGATTGTGCGTTTAATAATACGCTGTTATTTATCAATATAAGGATTTAAACTATTATAGCGATCAGTTAATTCATTTCACAACTTACCTCGTTATTTCTTCGAGAAGTTTGCATGGATCGGAAGCATAAAACTTCACGCTAAAGTACAATGTAATCGGATTGACATCTGAATGAAGAAAAGTAAAATTGAATTGAATTAATTAAAACGAATAAATTTCAATCCTTTAAAATTAATCTCAAGACTTATATAACTTTTATATAAAAAAGAAACTTTTTTACACGCCAAATATATAATAACTTGATTTTATTATTGTTCAGTTTTCATGCAATAGTTGCCCCAGATTATTAGCATTACATAAAAAATTATTTTTCGTACAAATTTGACAGACGAATTTTATTTTGCTTATGTATATATTAGCATTATTATATTCTCATTTAATTAGTGATTGATTTTTCATGATTCTAACTTGACATGTAATGGTTAAGATTAAAATAAGATTAATATTGTTGACACATTACCGTGCATTTGTTTGATCACGTTTTTGCTCGCATCCAACCAACTCTGAGAAATAAAAATAAATAGGTTTTACTATATTGCAATTTTTTATATGGGCTATAATTTAAATAATCTTAAATTAAAATCTTTTATATACAAATGTGATTCAAACGTAAAAAAAGTATTGATCGCAATTATCTTTGATTTTTTTTTCTCCTAAACTAGACTCTAAATGTTAAGTTTGAATAATGTTCGTATTTACTGGCTGTCCTTTAGAATCAATAAAACGCAGTCCAAAATAAGCGGTTTCGAGCAAATTGAGGTGTTTAAACACTACATCCAATACATCCTGGCCTCGAGATATGTCCTATATTTAAAATGAATTATACCTAATTAAAATCAACACAGATAAACAAAATTTTATATCGAAAAAAAGAGTTAGAAGATAGTTATAATAGTTTACAAAACTAGTTTATCAAACCAATAACAAATATAGCCAATTGCCCCAAACACACACACACACACGTTTGATTTTTGATGCTAACATCAAAGGAAAAATTTGGTTTTTATTTGTACAGTATTAAAATAAGAAAATTCATTGAATCTAGTGAAACGAAATTTTATCTGTAATTAGGATGAAAAAATGTGATGAAAAAAAATTATTTTATGCGCATTCCTAAACACCAAAACATCAGTTTGAAAACCTTTATTCGCCGAAACCTTTCAGAGCATAAGTATATATTTTGCTCTAATTGCGCACACAAGAGTTGTATCGATATTTATAAGTTGTTTGATTCTATTGTTTAGCTTTGAGACAGGAAAACAAGTGGAAATATCGAGATTTTTTTTGGTGTTCTAAGTAGACCGTAGTAAAACAGGTTGAATTTAAGATATGTTAGAAGAGAGAAAATGTGATGCCCTACCTATAGCTATCTTATTAGTTCCTCCATGTATAAGCATTTTCACGCACCTTTTCGTTAGTGCAGTGCAGTTTTATTTGTTGTAAATCATTATAGTCAGTCACCGTTCCTTTTTTTCGTAAATAATCTAATGTTATCGCAAGGTATTACAGGTAGATATATATATATCTTAAAGTGCCAAAGCGGTCTAAAAAAACACTATAAACAAAACTTTTTCAGCGAACTGCGAGACGCCCTCCAAGAATAAGAACTAAAAGTTGCTCTAAAGTTAACAATTCGAAGAAACTGTCTCGTGTGAAAACTTAACGACAACTCTGATTGCTTTTGCTCCGTAATTGCTCTCACAGGAATTTTGCTATGATCATCACAGACAACGCTGTTTATAAGAACCTTCAATTATCCATAGGTGACCCTAAAAGGCCTTAGGGTTATATCAAATATGAAAGAAAGTCAATTATAATGTAATTGTGTGTTTACTTTTTATAGAATCCGTTCACATCAATAAATGCGTTAATGCTTAATATTTAAAACTGATTTCGTTTTAAATTGACCATTGATTTCGCAAATATAAAAAACTAGCAAAAAATGTGAAGTCGAATTTTATATGTATTTTTTAGAAAGCAAAGAATTTCAGTTTCAACGCTAAAGCGTTACTCGTTAGTGATATAAATAGTTAGCTAACCTGAAAAAAGGCTTACATGCAATAAAAATTGAAAAAAATGTTAGTATTACCTGAATTTCCTGAATCAGTTCAGTGTCGTCGAGAAGAACTATTTTGCAATG